>JAOTQH010000014.1:245914-256931 GCA_025631255.1 Cornus kousa | reverse complement strand
TTTTCCCCAACCCCCAATTTGTTTTTATTTTTTTATTTATTTTTTTTTTTTGAGGAAAAAAAAAATGAACCTGAAATAGATGATTCTTTCATAGGGGCTTCTTTGGTTGTAATTTCTATTTTTTCTTTATCTTTTTTACTTGTCCTGTATTGGATTTTTTGATTGAAATTTGGGTTATTAATTCTGAATGCATCTGTGATTTTTGCTGGGAAAGATGGGTGGCACAAGCGCTGGGTCAGATCTGATTGGAAAAAAAATGAAGGGAAAGCTGGTTCCTTTAAGCACACAGCTGGAAAGTGGGCTGGTGACCCTGACGATAAAGGTGTGACCTCACTTGTGAATTTTGATTGTTTACTGTTTTCAATCATTTTTCTTATTATTATTATTATTTGAACCGAGATGCTGTTTACTAGTACTTTCAAGGTTGCACTTGGCTGCCCAAGATTAATTTGGGTTGGAATTACTGTAGTGTGGAATTTGAAGTTCTTGCTTCTGTTCTGAAATTGTTTTTGAAGAGTTGGCAATATGGAATGATAAATTCAAACCCCAAGGTCACTTGTATATGATTTAACCTAGCTAACTGTAGAATTGGATCAGGGAGCTTTCTTATGCCTATTTAGCTAGTGAGGCATTGGTAATAGCCGAAATTCTGCAAAGGGATAAAAAATAAAGAAGAGAAAGAAAGGGGAACAAAGAAACCGCTAAAAAATGGAAGTTAGATAACGAAGGTCCAGTAAGAAACAGCACTATAATACCTCTGCAATGGTTTGGAAATTGCATCGTCACAGTATTTTATGCAAGAGTTTCGATATCCCAACACCAACAACAAATCCTTTTCCCCAAGTTTTGATATCCCAAACAAATTTTTAATAAATTAAATTAAACTTTGATTCTTTATCTGTCATTTAAATTATTGTTGTTTTTTACATGAACTTGAATGAGTCTTTTTGTCTTTTTTGCATCTAATGTTGTTAGCAAAAGTTTATAGATAATAATAAGGCGGCACCTTTTTCGTTGAGGTTCTTAATACTAATTATCTTTTGTATACAGTAGAATTTTTTAAACTTTGGTGTAAAGTACTTCAATTTGGATTTGCTTAATAATTGATGAAATTTCTTCTAAAATACAGCTTGAAAATGTCAATTGTCCAACTAAAATAGAAATGCGTCTGAAAGAATTGGCATAGAAATTTACATGTACAGACCTTGTTATTTACCAAAAAAGACTTGTCCATTAGACCACCGTATGAAGCTGTGGTCTCTAAATGAGTGGAGTTACAGTAGATTACATGCAACTTCTTCTTCTTCTTTGTTTAAACTAGAAGTTTAATAATGCTAAAATAGAAGCTTAGAGAAATTTAAGTAGTGGGTTTTCTATTATTCTGAAATTTTGCAGGGATCCAGACAACTCCTGATGCCAAGCATTATGCCATATCTGCTAAGATACCTGAATTCAGTAACAAGAACAGAACATTGGTCCTACAGTACTCTATTAAATTTGAACAGGAAATTGAATGTGGTGGTGGTTACATAAAGCTTCTCTCCGGATTTGTTAATCAAAAAAAATTTGGCGGGGACACTCCTTACAGGTTTGTTACATATTGCATATTTTTCATACGATTTGTACTATTTATTTGGTTCCTCTTTTTTTCTTTAAAATTTTGACTCAAGTCTGTGGTTCAAACATCTGATTACCAATGCTCTTTTATGTAATGGAAAAAATGGTTGTTTTTGCCTTGGCACCTCAAACCCTAGCTTAGCCAAGTGGCTACATAGTGTAGCCATTCTAAATCCTCCAGTAAGAAGAATATTCCTTCAAATAGCCTTGTGTATACTATAACATAAATCATGATATTGGTATAAGATGGAAAATTAACCTCTCATGGCTCAACCTAAATAGTGGCATTTATTTTAGCTGGCTGAAATAGCACAACAGGCTCCTTGTCTTCTCTCAAATAGTTAGGGTTTTGTCTGTAAATTCTGGTGAAAGCTAATAAATTCATGTAGTTTTCTATATATCACATCAGTAATTACTATTTTTGCTGCTCAAATTGGAAGCTAGAGGCTGGTCTCTTTGATTTATTGTATATATATAACTGAATCATCTAAGTAATTTTTGGGAAAAAAAACTTTTTGCCAACTTTATTAATAAAACTTGCAATTTTTATTTAATGGTCATAAATTTTACTTTATGGCCATATAGAGTTCAGTAATTTCAAGTATCTAAAGCAAGCAACAAAAAGAGAGAGATAGAGAGATTTCAATATCTTCAAATCTATTTGCACTTGTGATAACTAGAAGCTATTGTGTGAATTTCACAAAATTGTATACAAATCTATAACGGTATTATGCTGTAGGTTTGTTTAGAGTGATTATTCGTATGTCTTCATGACACATGCCTGCTTCTAGTTCCATCTTACTAGAAATGGCTTGGGCTAACGATATAGGTAAAAAACAATAAAATTTTGAGGAAATTTACCATGTATACATGCTAACTGCCTTGATCAGCACAATGTCTTAGAATGCTAGGAAAGTAATTTATGTTTAGGGCTGCATAAGTTTCATATATTAAACTAAGTAGAGAAAATGGCACCTTACCACCAGATTTTGCCTAACGGCCCTAACATCAAAACAATCAGATCCAGAGTATGCGGTTATTTGAAATGTCTGATATTTTAACTTCTCTTTTAGCTGGATTAGTGTCAAGCCTATCTACCCCTACTCTAGATTGATTGGGTTGATTAAAAGGTTTCCAACTGTCTTAAAGGAAAGAAAATTTTATAAATGGACAAACTAATCCATTACTTTTTATTTTCCTTCTTTATTCTCTCTCCTTCCCTTGCTCCTCTTTCCCCTTTCTTGTCCTCCATATCATTATCATCCTTGCCTTAATCCCATATTTCCTTGTCCTCCACATATTTTGGCAAATTTTCAGTCAAAACATATAATTGGTATTCACTATTCTCGTATTGCCTTAACATATTTTATGGGCTCATTCTTTATTTTAAATATATGTGTTCTTTTTTATTGTTGTAAAGAGCTGTTTTTGACTAACAATTTTTGTCTTGAATAGTTTGATGTTTGGACCAGATTTATGTGGCACTCAGACAAAGAAGCTTCACGTTATACTCTCATACCAGGGCCAGAATTACCCCATCAAGAAGGAGCTGGAATGCGAAACAGACAAGTTAACCCATTTTTACACATTCATTCTTAGACCTGATGCAACTTATAGCATCCTGATTGACAATCGTGAAAGAGATTCTGGAAGCATGTATACAGATTGGGATATCCTTCCTCCCCGAAAAATTAAAGATGTGGATGCAAAAAAGGTTCATCTTGATCTCAGAAACTCAGTAACATTCTAGCTAAAGATTAAATAATGACAAAAAGTCCTTATCTTAATATTGCTGGGAGGGGTCATTTCTTTGTACAATGGTAAAACCTTGTGCCAATAGAAGTGGACATTTTAAAGTCCTAGAACAGCCACTTTGTGCAAAATAATGCCGAAGTTTAATTAGGTTACATTCTCTAGTAGCCTTAGATTGGATATTATGTGTTCATGTTCCTTTTATTACTCGTGAACATTTGAGTCCTTGTGATGTGTGTTCTCACTTTCTTATTCTGCTTTAAACTTGCCATCTTTCACAGCCTGCAGACTGGGATGATAGAGAATATATTGAAGATCCTAATGATGGCAAACCTGAGGTATTTACTCTGCGTTCCTTTGCTTTAATTGGGTTTCTACACTTTCTTGTAACTGTTGCACATGATTTACATTTTACACTGTCTCCTTTATCTTGGCATTGCAGGGATATGATTCAATGCCACGAGAAATTCCTGACCCAAAAGCTAAAGAGGTTAGTTAACTTATAAAGAGGTCAATGCTCCAATCTCTCCGTAAGCAAAACCATGCAATTCTTATGCTGCTTCGCATGGTTCCAACTGTTGCGAGTTTCTTTCGTGTTACATTTCGAAGAGTCTGCTTTGGTTTCCTGTTTATTTTCATATTGTGTGTGATTGTTTTCCTTTGCTTGATTTAATTGATGTTTCCAACTAATCTTCCATACTCTTCTTTTCTCTCCCCCCCTCTAAAAAAAAAATGTGCTAACCCTCTCTCTACCCCCCTTTCGCCATCTTTCTCCCAAATTTTGGTACTTACACATGTAAGAGACAAATGAAACATCTGTTGTACATTTCTTTCAATTGTCATATGAGAAGAAAAAAGGAAAAAGCTTACATCGCACTTATTTACTTTCTCTTGATTAGCCTGATAACTGGGATGAAGAAGTGGATGGCATCTGGAAACCGCCAAAGATACCTAATCCAGCATACAAAGGACCATGGAAGCGCAAGGTACGCCAAAAAGTTTTTAACAGATAACATTAAAAAGGTTGAAGCTCGACTCTAACGATGGAATTTCTCATATGGGTGATGTTTTTTTTTTGTTTTTTCTGACCAGAGGATCAAAAATCCTAACTATAAGGGAAAGTGGAAGATTCCTTGGATTGACAACCCAGGTAACTGCATCATGTTATATACGCACATTTGTTTGTGCGCGCACACATTAGTATTTTATAGCATCTATATAGAATACATTTGCAGGAACAATTTAGATCAAATTTTCCTTTTCTTTTCCTACAGAGTTTGAAGATGACCCTGACCTTTATGTGTTGAAGCCAATTCAATATGTGGGTATCGAAGTTTGGCAGGTACGGTATTAGTATAACGCCTTGATTTTTATGTCACTAGCAAAAACTTGTTTGTATGTGAATAAAATGATTGTAACAAGTAAGGCAATGCAGGTAAAGGCAGGTTCAGTTTTCGACAACTTTCTGATTTGTGACGAACCAGAGTATGCAAAAGGAGTTGTCGAGGAAGTTTTTGCAAATAGGGAGGTCTGCTCTCACTCTTCTATTATTACAAACAAATCCTGCTTAATAGTAGCCTAATTTTCCTTAATTGTTTCAATGAAATTTCAGGCGGAAAAAGAGGCCTTTGAGGAAGCAGAGAAAGTGAGAAAAGCGAAAGAGGAAGAGGTTATTTGGCTGGAGTAGTTTGTTTCATTTCATTTTCTTTATTGAGTTCAACCAAAAACTTTGGTGATGAATGAATATCTTCTAATTGGTTTGGGCCTTATGTATGCAGGAAGCCCAAAGAGCGAGAGAGGAAGGTGAAAGGAGGAGAAAAGAGAGGGGCTATGATCGACGATACCGAGATAGGGGGCACTATAGAGACAGATACAAAAGGGTTGGTGACCTATATCTTGTTTTTTACTCCCTCCATCCCAAAAAAGATGCCCTGCCTTCCTTTTTAGTCCGCCCCAAAATAATTGTCACTTTCCTTTTTCAAACAATATATTTTACATCTTTCCATTTATGTCCTTTCAGTTTAAAATTTCAATCTTCAATATTCAAAACTTAAAAAAGCAAATTAGTAACTTTCTAAAGAGACAAGGCATGTCCCACATGTTCCCTTAAAAATTCTATCTCCCCAAAAGTGACAAGTAAATTGGGGCGGAGGGAGTATTTATTTAATGTTTAAAAGATATGATTATGAAACTTGAACATGGAAATTTTGTTTGCAGCACGGTCGCCGTGATTACTTGGACGATGATTATCATGTAAGCATGAACTCTTGCTTTACTTATTCTTTTGATGGCTGGTTTGTTGGCATCCATTGTCACAAAGCTCCAACTTATTTGCAACATCTTAAATACCCTTATTTTTGGATTAGTCCGAAGTTTCTTTTAGTAAATTCTAGAATGAATATATACATATTTCATTTTGTTTTATTTGTTTCTCCCCTTGGAGCATACAGTGCTTTTCAAAATTAGTTGCTTCTTGAATTTTATTTTATTTTATTTTATTTTCCTGATGGACAGAATCAAAGTAATAAGTGTTTGGAGCATTAAATGATTTGTATCCCTAGAACATCTGATTTTGACATAGATAATAAATAAAATAGGAGTTAAGATCATTCAAATCACCATTATGAAAGTAATTAGTATTTTTGGAAATCCTGACACGTTCATGATAGGTCATCATAATGGACCAGCATCATCAAGCAATGTTTAGTAAAATTTTGAAATTATTTTTTGGAAGTAAGTAAGAACAAACAAGAGGCCAGTCACCTAGCGATACCAGACCCTTACTTTTCAAAGAGAGGTCAGGTTCGAGCCTCAATGGAGACATATGTTTGTGAGTACCAACTAAGAAGAAGAAAAAAAAAAAAGTAGGAACATATTAGCTTGTTTGGCTAGATAGAATTGATATCTTAGTAGTAAGAAAAGGTGTTGACATAAATTGGCAGTGCTGGTGATGGTGATGGTGGTAGACCAACAGGCTTGTGGCCTAGCGGTATAAGGTCCCTACTTCTCAGAGGGAGACTAGGGATTTGAACATCAGTGGAGGCAGTGTGTGTCAGTAACAACTAGGAAAAAAAAAAAGATGGTGATAGTGGCAAAGTGCTAGTGGAGTGATGATGACTTTAAGTGGTGGTGGTATTGGATCCGGAAGATGACAATGAAGGAATTGTTTGTGGAGGTTATCAGGTTGATGGACCTCGGAAGTAGCAGCAGTGATGATGTTGGTGGTGGTACCAACAATGTTGGCCACGAGGTGGTAGTGGTGATGGGGTGATGACAATTGAAAGAGGTTGTGGAAGTGCAAGCTGGTATTCACAGTAGTAGTGCTGGCGATAGCATTATTAATGGTGGTATTGCTGTGTGGCCACATTTAGAGTAGTGGTTGTACTACAGTGGCATTGACGTTGGAGTTGGTGGATACAATGGTGGTGGTTAGTGGTGAAGTGGTGGTGATAGGGAGTGATTGTGTGTTCTGATCTAGTGATAAGAGCGAAAATTAAATTGATTGCTTCGAAAAGCCACTGTGTTTTCCTATTTATGCTGATGGTGGTATTCTTATGCTTTTCTTGCAATTTGGTTTCCGAATGCAGAAGGTGCCTTCGACCTGCAAGCTGGCGTTCAACGAACTGCCAACATGATTTTCAATATGCATATATGCTTTATAAATTGGTGAATTACAATTATTTATCTACTTACAACATTTTATTTGGTTTTGCAGGATGAACTATGATGGAATCTTCACAATCTTCTCGTCGATGATGGATAAATGGTTAATAATTTACCATGGGATATCATGTTTTCCAAATTGTTGTACCATCTTCAGTTGTAATAGTTCATTTGACATTTTTGTACTGCTCTGCTGCATTAAACAGTGTTAATTTTGAGTGCAAGTTCCTTTTTAGTTTTAGCTGCTCTCTCTCTCTCTCTCTCTCTCTCTCTCTCTCACTCACACACACACACACACACGCACGCACGCATGGATGGCATATCAGTCCAAGAGGTCAATTTTGAGTGAATCTGGGGATGTGTGACTGCTGCATAACAGTTCCTTTAAAAATACATTACAAGCTGGAGAAGTTGAATTGACAAGATAGACCCTGTTTGGTTTTTGTTTTTGTTTTTAAGAATTCTGGATATATATTCAAGTCTTGAAGCATAGTGGATGTGTCTAGTTGTTGGTGTGATATTACTAAAATACCCTGGAATAAGATAACATTGTTTAATAGATATGTCTTTTCAAATGAAGCAATACCGGGGGCTTCAATATTTTCCATAGTGTATCGATTTTTAGGAAATTTAATGTAATTTTTGGAATTATAGGTGAAGTCTATTTAATTTTGTAAAAACTTGAGGGATGTTAGTGCAATTTATCCATTTTTCCATAGTGTATCGATTTTTAGGAAATTTAATGTAATTTTTAGAATTATAGGTGAAGTCTATTTAATTTTGTAAAAACTTGAGGGATGTTAGTGCAATTTATCCATTTTTCCTCTTTTTTAATTTTTTAATTTTTTTAACATGACAGCTTTCTCAGGGAGGAGTGGAGGACCATTTTCATCACAATACCACACATCATTATATTATGTGGAAGGATTTTAGGCTTCTTTTTTTTTTATAAAAAAAATAATAATAATAATTGGATTTGAGTTTAAAACAAATCCCTGAACTCGAAATATTAGATTATAGGTAGAAAAAGACATATTTTAAAACAATTATTGTGCTGTTAAAATTCTAGTTGCCATGGATTTCAAATAACTTATTCCATTTTGTTAATTATTTACAATTCATGTAAAGCTCAACGCATTGGTAAAACTTTAACTTAATTATCTCGTTCTAAATTTATGTTATAATCATGTGAATGATTGAACATAAATCCATTCATTTCAAATGGAGCCTGAGGGTTTAAAAGGCTATTTTGAATTTTTCAGCTTCTTACAATAATCATAACAACATTATGCTAGTTATACACTCAGGGACCTGTTTAAAGCTCAATCATTCTATGAGCAGTTGGAGTCAGTTGGTCTAGTATGTATTTTAAATTTTAATTGCACCACGCTCTTCAATTTAAATTACAAAAGTAGGTAAATGAAGTATTTGAACTGGTCAAAACTAATTTTGACATTCGCAACCGGCTAATGGTCTTACTGTACCAGACTCCTACCATCTAAAGGGAGGTTAGAGGTTCAAACCTCGATAGAGCTTTAAAAAACTTAAAATATAGGATTAGTACAAAAAATACCATTGAATTATTACCCTTTTGCAAATAGCCCTTGATCACCCTCATGAACTATTTACTTGCTATAATTAAAAGACAAATTTATCACAAAATACTATTTTACCATTTTTCACTGCATTTTTCATTTCTTATTAAACTGTTTTTACTATCTTTTCTCTTTATCAAAATATTAATTATATCATTTATCTTGAATTTATTATTAATATCATTTTATCACAAAAATAAAAAAATAGATTTGTAACTACCATTTTCTAAAATGATTAACTTATTATTAAAATTTCGTTATTTATAATAAAACTTATTATACTCACGCTAACAAATTTTACCATAAAAAATACCAACTTTTTCATACAATATATTCATGAAAAATTAATAAATTAACTTCTTAAATAAAAAATACCTTCTTTTTTATGCAATATATTCATTAAAAATTAAAAAATAATTACTTTATTTTAAATTTTCTAATTAAGATTTATATTTTAAAAATTAATTTCAATTTTTAGAGATAGATTTATGCAAATTTAATGAAGAATATGTCATCAAATTAGTATGAAATTATTTTCATAATCTATTTCAATAAGAATTTTAGATTAAGTGTAATTCAATTAGAAATGACATTATGATCATTTAATGAAATATTGTCAAGGTATTGAGGTATTTTGTAATTAAATGTAATAATTCGGGAGGTTTTATGCATAAAATATATTTTAAATGGGTTATTTCCAAATTTTAACATAATTTAGAGGATTTTTTATACTTTACCCTAAAAAAATATTATCGAAAATTGAGAAATGCTACCATATGCACTTTCATTTTAATTACCATTTATTATTATTATGTTATTAGATAAATAATATGTAAATCTAGAGTCACGTCACACGAGGAGCTCTCAGTCTAGTATCACTTCCTTGTATTATGTTAATGCAAATCGCCAATAAATGAGTGTGTAAATTTCTTGTTAACGGAAAAAAAACAAAAAACAAAAAAATGACGAAGGGTACCCTTTTATTGAACGAAAATACTGTATATATGGTAATAAAAGACATTAAAGGAAAAGTGAGCATTAACTAAAAATACATCAAACTGCAAGGGCATCCGCAACAAAATTATTTAGATGGTAACAAATTAGCCCCAGTAAACGTTATTAAGATCTCTTCGCTGCCCTCTAACACCGAATTCTCCAAACCCTAACTACTGTACCAGAAACCAGAGAGAGATATGGATGCGATAAGGAAACAGCTTGATGTGCTGATGGGAGCGAACAGGAACGGAGACGTGACGGAAGTCAATCGAAAGCACTATGATCGTGATGTTTGTCGTCTCTTTTTGGTTGGTCTATGCCCTCATGAACTCTTCCAGTTAACTGTACGTGCCCAAATTTTCTCTCTCTCTCTATAGACATGCATAGATATACATAGATAAAGAAAACCTTAATGTATATTCTTTTATTGTGTCATGGACCTATGGTGTGGTTTTTTTCCTTTCATTATCTTATCATAGGTTTTGGTTTCAAAAATTTTGGAAGTTTTCATTTTGCTTCTTTGGAGCCAAACTATGTAGAATTAGACTTAAGATTTCTTATTTGAACAATTTTTCATGGCTTTCCCATTGCCACTCTGTCTAAATTTTTAATCGTTGGGAAAAGAATTTTTCTGAGTCAATGTTGTTTGAGCTCTTGTCGTTCAAGTTGACCAAAGTGGCTAGGTTCTTTTTTTTTTTTTTGGGTAAATTGACGGGGTTTAGTTCCAATGAGTCTTATGGGAAGTAATAAAAGTGCTATTTTACTGAATAAAGTTGAAGTATTTTGTTAAATGAGTTATCCTGTTCCCTTGGTTTAAAGGGTTTAGGATCTTGTGATTGTCAACAAATGGGTGCTTGTATTTTCACCTCTTTGTTTTAGTGGTACTTCAGTTTTAAGTTGTTTATGCAATGATTTTCATGATCTTAATGTTTCTTTTTGTTTATTATTTTTGTTTATTAGAAAATGGATATGGGACCGTGCCCAAAGGTTCACTCGTTGCAGCTGAGGAAAGAGTATCCTTTTTTCATGTGGAGAATGCCATTGATTTATTTTTCTCCCCCCTCCCCCCCCCAACGCACACAGACTGAAAAAGAAAAAGACTAATCATATAAAAGGAGTAATTACAAAAGAATCAACATTTATATGTTAGAATGATTGTTGGGTAAAAATTCTTATTATTTTTGTGAATTTTTTCACAATACCTTTTGAAAGATGATGTTTTTGGGTGACTTTGGATTTAAATTTATTTATTTATTTAGTGGTAATCAGAAGGTTGTCAAAGCGAGTAGGTGCCGGAATTGGTTTTTGCAACCTCACCATGTTTTGTCGATTATACTAATCCGGTAGAAATCCTAATTTAAGTTTTACTTTTTTGTTTTTAACTTGTTGTATAT
>JAOTQH010000014.1:226603-245814 GCA_025631255.1 Cornus kousa | reverse complement strand
GTGATTTATTGTAAATGTATGGACTTTTGACCTTAGTGTAATAATGAATAAATAAAAATGAAACTCCTATGTAATTCAGTGTCCCAAATTAGTAGTTGACTTTTTTTTTTAAGAAGTCTAAATTAGTGTTACATTTTAATAAGTCATCTATCCATAATTATCTTTTTAATTTTTCATAATTATCTTTTTAATTTTTTAAAAATCTTTTAACATAAGATTAGATATATTTAAAATTAAAAGAACAATTTAGTAATTTAAAAGAAAACAACGTTAATGAGATGCCCTTAAAAAGTTATAAATTCAAAAATGAACAATTAAGGAAAAGATGCCCTTAAAAAGTTATAAATTCAAAAATGAACAATTAAGGAAGAGTATTAGAGCTGTGATAGGAAACTGAAAGGTATTCCCGAATTAATCACCTGCGTGGTCTAGCCACGGTAGATTCTCATCCCTTTTACAACAAGTAAATAAATAAAAAATAATAAATAAATATATAAGGTGGGAAGGTCATTGTGAAAAATGAATGCGGGAAAGTTCGGAAGTCTCCAAAATTAGAGAAAACTTATCTTTATCTTTATCTTTATCTTTATCCTTTTTTTTAACAATATTAGTATATTGTTATGTACTAGCATTTTTGAGAAAAAAATTCATAATTGATATATTTTAGAATTTACATTAACTCGATATATCAAATTAAATCATTGTACCGAATGAATTGATGCGGGAGAAGAAAACTTATTCAAAATCCTAGATAGAAAGAGAGAGTCAATCTTTAATCAAATAGTAATGTTGTGAATATTTGAAATTTTTGTGCGTGATTCGAATACAAGATAATCATGTAATTCTTAAAATCAGATCATTGAGTAATACCTAAATCTATTGAAAATTTTGTAAAAAAAAATCTTTAAATATTTGTAATCTATTACCAAGTGTGTGTATATATATTTCTATTTGTATATATACCAACATTTTTTCGGTCAATTTTACAATATTCATGTTCTATTACCTTCTCAAATAATTTTAATTTTTTTTTTTTTTTTTTTTATTTTAGAGATGAGCTAAGCACGGCTCTTTTTACTTTTCATGTGCAAGATGATTAATTCACATCTTTCATCACTCATAATAAATAAATAATACTAAAATAAATGAAAGCAATTTCAGTTTTTAGTAAATTGCAGAGCATTGAGAGGGAAATGATTGGCGTGAAGACCGAGGAAGGAAGTGCACGTGGGACCCATTAGTTTTTTCCCCACATAAAAAAGAGTTCACACCATACATACGAGGATTATATTGGAGTGTGTGTGCGTGTGTAATGAGTTTAGATCAAAGGCAGCCTTTTTGGAATGCAAGTATTATTATTTGGACTTTGGAGATTGCAACATGGATTAGTATTTAATGAATCTAACATTCAATTATTTCGAAAATGTCAAATTTTAAAAAGTGAAACTCATTACTTCAGGAAGACAACATATTAGCCCGGAAAGAATGCAACACTTTTACTTCAAATTGGAATTACATTTTTATGTAAATAGTATCACATTTTTTAATGTAATAATTTTACATTCTAATAACGCTTTAATGCACAAAAAATTACAACAAGAGTGTATTTATTTATTTTTTATTATTTTATTTTATTTTAGTGTTTTTTTGTTCTATTGTAGTGGAGGGAGTTGGACACCACCATTTATATAAAATTGTTTATTGTTTCCGTCTTGAGTGGTGGAAGGTAGTTTAGGTAGTCGAAAGTCCCAACGACATTAATGGTCCCAACCATTTAGGTTTATTAATTCCTAATCACATAAGTCATGGTCGTCCTCGTCATCATCATCTCTCAACACACAGGTGTGCAATAATTTGAGCACAATGCTTGTGTCCAATTCAGGTTGGATACCTCATCCGACCTGCTAACTGACTCAATAAATTTAAAATAAGTGTTCAAAAGTAAAAGTTAAAATTAAGTTAGATATTGCCTAACTAGTCAGATTTAACCCATTTTCTGTTGACATGACCCAATAAATTTAAAATAAGTATTCAAAAGTAAAAGTTAGAATTAAGTTAGGTATTACCCAACTATTCAGGTTTAACCCATTTCTATTACTTTGTAATCAAGCGGCGTGAACAGTTCTTGCAAACCTCCATTAACTCTAGCACCAAGTTTCAAACAGGTGACAATTCAGAACTCCAACAACTTAGTTCGACGAACAAGCGAAACTTCAACTAACGAAATCCAACGGAAATGAACAATACAGATGGTCTTTCTTGGAGAGAGAAAAATGATAGGGAGATGAAAAATAAAAATAAATAAATAAAAAGCAAGTATCACATCAATGGATTAAACCCTAATAATTGGGCAAAACCCCATTTAATCCTAACTTTTATTTTTGAACACTCGTTTTAAATTTATTGGGCCATGTTCACATATTGGATGAATTTAATTCAATCCAACTTAGATTAGACACAAGCATTGTCCATAATTTTATTTATTCTATCTTCATGTGATCATGCAAATAGGTCATGTGATCTTCATGCCTCATATCACATGCTTTCCGGATTTAAACTAGTTTCATTCGAAGAAGAAAAGATAACTTTTGGGAGAAGAAAAGATAACTTTTGCACCGATCATGCAAATCGTGACCCATGTTTTGTTTGTAGTACACGACTCCGTGTAAGATTACTTGCTGTCTGCATTGAGTTCCGTGCACCAAAACTATAACTCTGCATTGAGTAGTGATATTTAGACCGAATAATTAAACCGAATATATTTGACCAACAACCCACTTTAAAATTATTTTTCCAAGTGGATTGTTATCCCCTCGTGAAATTTCATTTTTCTCGGGGGATAATCACACTAATGTTGTACAAGTCCCACACTGGCCAATAATCATATGAACTTTCAACATTACATTAAGCCATTATAAAATTCACCATTATCATGCATATAACACAAACATAATAACAAGAAAGCTTCAACACATTACCTTGCTGAAAAAAGCTTCAACGCAGTGATGTAGTCATATCCCCAAAGAAATTTAAAAATAAAAAAAAAAAGAAATGGTAAAGGAAAAACTTGTACTCCGTAGTTGACAACGGTATCTACAAACCAATATATATTTTAAAAAACAAAAATAAAAACCCTGAAAATAATGGCCTCAGTGAAATATATTATAAACTAATTAATTCATCACAATATGGAATTCCAAAAAAAATGAAAAAAAACGCGGTTTTCGGTCTTCTTTCTCATCTATATTTATCTATGAATTTGCATATCCGATACATCTACCTTCCGGGAGGAAAGTCGAAAGAGTAAGAGGCACCAACAATATCATTTCTAAACACTCGTGGGCTTATGATAACTTGGGGTGGGCATCTTGTGACTGAAGCACAGTTAAATAAGATGAAGACATCAAAGAATGAAATCAACCACATTTTCATTGGACACAATGGATCCTTATCTATTCATGTCAACCTAACTCAGTGTATGAAATTGAGTAGGATAGCCAATAACAACAATACTAGAGTCCTTCCTGCATTCAGAAAGCAAGCTGAAGAAAGATCGTGGGCACCTACGAGATACACAGCTCCAGTCTCTTCATCCTTCACTTTGATGCTCGAAGAGCCTGAAAACAAAGATAAACAATTAATGTTTATGCAATGTGGACTTCGTCGAATTGAAATAATTCTAAGTAGACTGAAATATCATTCACATTCAAGGACGTTGTCTTCTAACTATTATTTTGTTCCTAGTTGAAACTCACAACCTCTTTGCTCATACTGGGAATTGACACCCAACTTTCTACTTTGGAAGATGAAGAAGCACCACTAGGCTACAGCCTTGGTGGTTTGTCTTCCAACTGTTTCCTAAAACTGAATGAGAAGCACATACCCATTTTTTGTGTTTGGGTTTCGGATCAGTAAAAAAATCCATGTACACACCATGTGAATGCATGCTATAAAATGATAGAACCGCATTTTTTTCGTGCTACAGAATCTTCATCTACCTGCAATCATTAAAAATTTAACCAAGACACAAAAATCTCATTCACATTCAAGCACCTCGTATTCCAAGTTCACTCTTCTCCGTAACTGGAAGAAAAGCACCTTGTACTACTGCTAATGTTTCACTTTCCTATCCAATAACAATGAACTACTCACTACATAGCATATTATTTCCTAAGGGAAAACAGAAGAAGAAGAAGAAGAAGAATCTCACTACCTAGCACTCATCCAAGACCAAGAAGATAGAAACACTCTACATCCTAATTTTAGGAACACAAGTATATCTGAAAACAGAAATGATACTCAAATTTATTTTTGGAAAACCAAAGAAGAAATGTGCCATCAGTGAAGTGCAAATGCAATATAGAATCCCAACTCCCAACAACCTACCAAAAGGCCAAAGGTCTTTCACTTTGAGTAACAGTGCCCTGAGCATATTCAGAACCATAGTCAATCAACTTTATATCAAAGATCAGAAACAACTGTTACAGTTTACCAGACAATATGAGAGCATATGGACTGATGGGTAAACACAACATACTCAAGAACATGGCTTAAGTTAACATGATCTGACAAAGATCTTTTCTTCTATGCAAAATAATCCAAGTGTTCTCCTCTGAACTTTCCATTAAACACCCTTCTACAAGATTCTCTTGAGTTTCCACGAAATATAAGAACCATCCCAAACCTTTTATCATAACCTTCTCGAACAACTCTTTGTGTAAAGTTTGGAGCTTAGGTTTGTCAATTGAATAAAAAAACAAAAAAAATCTCCCCCAGCATCAGTCAGCTAAATCAGGACTGTCATGATTAACAAAGCGGCTTCAAGTTGACAAAAAAAAAAAAACAATATATTCAGCCACCCCAAAACAATAGGAGCCTTCGGGAAAGATGATGAAGCCTTGACTGGTTTCAGCAATATTTTAGTTAGAAACATGACTTTCCACCAGAACTGTATTATCGTTCCAGAAGTCTTATGTGGCTAAACTTACTAAAAATTCCTTAAGTCTTTTATCTGAAATACAGCACACCCCTTTCCAAAATCTAGAAGTCACGCCATGGATTAACAGGTGTTACAGATTCTACCACTCAGTATATTTTCAGTATAGTTAAAGACACAGGAAAGTGCCAAAAAAGGTTCTGTTGAAGCTTATTAGCAGTTACTTGATGACAAGAACGACTAATACCACTTTTAATTATATAATGAGAATTTAACCTTAAAATTATTTTTCCCAATGCGTAGCGAGTAGTGACAAACAAGAGAACAAAAAAGTAGTTACGAAATCAACTGGCAATGCAGAAGTAACAGAACAGTAAATTGTACTCACAGTTGTATTTAGCCCATCCAATACTCTGCTTTTCGAGATCATACAAAACTAGCTTATTGGATAGTACAAAATCTGCAATTGGAAGCAATGAAAAAGGTCAAATAAAATTCACCTCCTCTTTTTTCTTTTAATGCAAAATCAAAGATCAAGACATCAAACTTTGCAAAATTATGACTAAGGACCTCCAACATTTTCAGTTCATACTTGGAGAGTGTTTAGTCAACTAGACCAGATCTCAACAGGATGGCACACAGTGAAAACAGAAGATTATTGAGAAGTTATGGGAAATTTCTGCCAGGTATATTAACATGCTAACAAAAACAAATTAGAACCTATTTCGTGATGAACAAGCTTAAATATAAAGAAAATTAACCTATTAAGCACATCATATCAAAAGTCATTTAAAATTATTAAAAAAAAAAAAAAAAAACAAAACAAAAAAAAAAAAAACAAAAAAAACAAAAAAACAAAAAACATGAGACTCAATAGACCTTCAAAGAGTACAGCCATACTTTACAAATTGTACACAATTGGTGAAATGGCTAGGAGAACAATACAATTACCCATATAACTGGGTCTTATACTCTTGTATCCAATACCTTCCACGTCGACAGAATTTTTGAAGAGGTCAGACCTTGATTACAAGTTTAAACCACATAACTAATAGAATGTTTCCAACAGTACAGTTCAAGGCAGACAACCTCTTGCCATCAACAGGTCTCCAATAAATTTGGTATCGATTCATATAGGATTGACATTATTGTCAGAGGCAGTCAAAAGTAACTCCAAACTTAATTTTCATAGACTACTTGTAAAATTACCTCATATAAGTGTTATTAAAGCTTATTGATTCTGGTTCTGGTTTGGTCTCATTCACCATCTTACATAGACAAATTTAAAATGTTTGAATGTTTAAGTGAACACAACAGAAAAAAGCATATCACAAAAACTAGTGAGGCACAACACTAATTTTTTTTTTTTTGGTAAGTGAGAGGCACAACACCCATCAAACAAAATCAATATATGCAACCAAAAGGGAGGGAAGGCCAGAATGAATAGCTCACTATCAATTCTCCATATACTCAATGGATAGTAACAATGTCAGAATACATTATAACAAAGATAAAGATGGTCAGGAAAATGTGTTCAAGAAAAAAATAAAAAAAAAATGATAGAAGGAAGGGGGCAATAAATTGTTACAAAAAGAACTTAGCTCGAGTAATATCTCTAGGCTCTAACCACATCATAAGGAGAAGATGTAAGGTTCAAGACTTCAAGTTCCAACTCCCAATTAATAGATGGATGTATATGTGTGCTGAACTTAATAGGGAAAAAAGAGAGAGAAGCCCGAATTGAGCAACCATTAAAAACAGGACAGGAGAGAGAGAAGTGGGGTTGGGGGTGGTTGTGTGTGTGGGGGATTGCAGAACATGTGAGCAAAGGAAGAAATAATAAACAACATGGTCTGTAAGTAAACCAAACACCTAGCCAAAGATAAAAAGGGATTGCAGGTCATGATTGGTGCAGTTTATCCGAAATACAAAGGGAATCATTGCTGAATTCACTGGAATTAAGAATTATTAACAATCGAAGAGTTTACAATGACAGATTTTCTAATTTACTGAAGTTCTTGAATCTTAAACAATTTTAGCAAAACAAATTTTATGCTCAAATAATCACTAGTAGAGATTCCCAATGAAAATGACTAAAACACACAGGTTGTATAGGGATTTGATGAAACATTAATTTATTAGTGATGCAATAGGGATAGTTCATAACATTAGTACTTGATCTATCACAATCTTGGATTGAGCATAATCTACATTGACCAAAATGCAAATTCTGGAGTCAAGATTTTAAAAGGCTGTTAAAGTGTATAATAGCCAAATTCAATAATTACGAATAAAATTTGAATCGCACCACCCAAAAGGGTCAAATCTTTTCCATCTTTTGACTGCGTCCCGCTGTTCTGCCAACCAACACACCACACATCCCTCTGCAAAAAATGACAACCGAAAGATATAAATTGAAAAACCTTTAGAAGATAGTAGGACAAGAAATAAGAAAATGAAGTATAATAAAAATAAAAAAAGTAATGTAGACAATATTATGCGCCATGGAAATGTATGTCACCAAGAATATACCATTCTATAGGACATTTTATGTACAGATGTGAAGACGCTCGCCACTTCTAAACCAAAAAATATTCTCACCCAAACAAAAAGCCAAGGACACGACAATCATCTTACAGAACGTTTCCTATTACTGTCCTTGATTTGTGTGGCTTTTAACTTTTCATGAATGCATTCATTTTTCACCCTCTTCTTACGTATCTAATCATGCATACCAACATCATGTAATTATCTATAGCCATCGCTAGGCACTTCATCTCTTAACTACCCTGCATTCCATACCCCAAAATGTGGCTAACCTAAATTCTCAAAGCCTTGGTATTCTCTACTATAAAATATGGTTGTTCTCATATATTAACAGTCTTAAAAATGCCTTGAATTCCAACTAATTGATGTTGACTGCATGAGTTCTTATTTATGGTTCAATTCTATTAGAACCCATAATTTATGTTCAACTGAAATTCATTTCTATGCCCTCATCCTGCTTTCATTTTAGCCTCTCTTATCCATGCATTGCCTCTTAATCTTTTAGCTGACTCAAGTCAAATCAAATCACTTCTCCATACAAGTGCATTCATGGGTCATGCACAGACCATAAATAAATCACAGACAACTTCCTCGCAACTTATTGTAAATTAGTGCCCTCTCTAGCAATTCATCAGTGCAGTCATTTTAATTTCTTTTCCTTTTCATTGAGTTATTGCTTATCCATTTCATCACCTTCCTTTCAAGACGATCATTCTGTAAATTAGTCCTTTGTGGTTCCAATGGCAACAGTCCTTTGTGGTTCCAATGGCGACTAGATCAACGCACTATTGCTGCTTCAAGAGAAACTCCCATCAAAGTTCACTATGAATCTTTGAAAGAAAAAAAGTATAGTATCAAACAATCTAGATACTTTTACTTGACTTAGTAGGACTTGTTGCACAAAATTTCATAACCACCTTGCTACTTGTCCATCTTGTTCTAATTTTATGCAATGTCTGGGGGGACCCTGTGGCCTTACTATTCAACAAACTGCTGGACCAACCAGTAGAATTTGGTTGATGTTGTTTAACTTGTTTCTCACTCCTCTTGATTTAAAGAGATCATATTTTTTTGAAGGGTATCTTAGAAGTGATTTAGTACAATTATTTTGATTAGGTCTCTAGGTTAGTAGATGTTTGATTATGGGTTCAAGTGCTTTTCTTGTTTGAAATTAGTTAAATTTCTCTTTGGAATCCTTCAGCCATCAGCAGTTGCTAAATCTGAAAATTTCTCACTTTCGGCAATGATATTATTGAATAAGTCCTCAAAAGAAAATTCAGTAAATTTTGATCAATTTAATGGTGAGAATTCATTAATCTCTTCTTGGTATATATTTTCTCTTTTGTTTGTTTTCAACATTATTGTGCACACTTAATAAACACAGCCTGAAGTTAACTTTTTCCTAAAACCACAACACTCTAATCATGTACACTGGTCCTAATTCACCTCAAAGTTCTAGCATTTCAATCATTTAATTCCTTCTTGCCAATAAGCTCCAACAAACAATTGCTTTGATTCTAAATCAAACTAAACTTGGACTCACTCATTGGGCAAGTCCTGACGCCTTCGTTACAATTTACATGGGCTCTCCTATTTTTCTTCATGCACCTGTGTTGAATAGGATACGTGTCCAACACATGAACTCAAATTGGACACTTCGATCCTTCACATAAGAAAAAAAAAAAATCAAATTAAATAGCAGAGCTGAGTTCCACCACATCCCATCTAATTTGAGTATTAATTGAGTATATTCTTATAAAACAACATTAAAAATCACACTATAGTAAAAATATATAGTGTATTTAAATGCATAGAGCGTGTCCACGTACCCATATCTAGCTTTGAGACACATACCCGTATCTTGTGTTGGGAGAAGATCATAGGAGTGATCTAAGCTTTGATAGATTATTGATAGGAGTGATTTATTGGATTGACTTTAGAAAACCTCCATCAATGTATTTTCCATATTTATCATTACTATTCTTTCACCTATAAATAGAGGTGGTCATTGTAAACCAAGCTGAGAGAGAATACAATAAAGGGAAAATTATATTTTAGAGACCAAACCTAAAAAATATTTGCTTAATAGTGACCATAAAGTCAAAAAATAATAATAATAAAATAAAAATAAAAAGATTAATAGTGACCAAATCTAAAACTTAAATGCTAATGAGTGACCATTTAATGTTCTATTACATAAATGTCCTTAAAATAAATTATTTTATAATTAGGCGTGAGAAAACTATGTTCACAGCCTTCAGTTCTATTGTTAGCACATTTCCAATCAAGACTTTTAAGTAGGTTTAAGTGGCCTACAATTGTAGACATTGTTCCAGTGAATTGATTGTGTGCTAGTTCTAATGAAATGAGCATGGAAGAATTGGACATATATATTTTTTGTTTTTTTAAATAAGTCGAATGGAGATGTTAAATAGAGAATCAGAGGTGGTGGTACCGATGTGAAATATTATCACCCAAGATATGACTTGAACCTGTCCGCTTAATTTACACAAAAAAAAAAAAAAAAAAAAAAAAAAAAAAAAAAAAAAAAAAAAAAAAAAAAAAAAATAAAAAAAAAAAAAAAAAAAAAAAAAAAAAAAAAAAAAAAAAAAAAAAAAAAAGAGAGAGAGAGAAGAAGAAGAAATGAAATTTGTCGACAGTTGTGTAAACTTGCCAGGTAAGAGAAAAACAAACCCAACAAAACCCTAATCTCTCTGATCAGACATGGCCTCCCCAAAGAATGTGACAACTTCAAAGCCGGGTAAGGGAGGGAGGGAGCAGGGATGGAGACCTCCAGGCCATGCCATGGGGCGGTGGCTGTGGTTGCTATGGTGTGGGGATTGACGTAGAAGATAAGGTGAGGGCTGCTTCGCCGTGGATGTTGTGCCTCCGAACATAGAGGAAGTACCAGATGATGATAGGACTAATATTGAAACACAAGTATTTGTTACCCACAGAGAGAAAGGGCCGAGGATGGAGATTAGAGTATTCATGTTCAGTGCACCTTGCGAGGTCACTTATTAGTATTTAAGGTTTAGATTTTGTCACTATTTATCTTTTCTTAATTTTGTTGTCATTGCAGAGAAATTTTATTTAGGTTAGGTCACTTAAATCTAATTTTCCCAATGATAAAAGTGATGTAGCCCTTTGGGCTTTGCGTGCTGTGGATGTAGATCGTAGTGACCGAACCACGTATATCTTTATGTACTTTCATTCTTAATTTCTCTCTTCAATCTTTTTTCTTCTTTTTTTATCAACATGGTACTAAAGTAGGTTTATCATACCCTACACTAGACTGTCTCAGATGTTCATATCTACTCATCTTAGATCTTCAGAACTACTCGTCTCAGATATCATGATCAACTCAACTCGGATCTTCAAATCAACTCATCTCGGTTCTCAAGATCAACTCATCTCAAATCTTCGAATATCCATATCAATTCGTCTCGAATATCCAGATCTACTCGTCTTGAATATTCACAACTTCATATGTAATTTCAAGTTATACACTTGAGTTAAAATTTCCGTCTACCAACTTGAGAGGGGGTGTCGGGAGAATATCATAGGAGTGATTAAGCCTTGATAGCAATGATTTATGGGATTGATTTTAGGAATCCTCCACATCAATGTATTTTCCATATTTATCACTCGTATTATTTCACTTATAAATAGAGGTGGTTATTGTAAACAAAACTAGGAGAGAATATAATAAAAGTAATATACCCCTTTGGGCTTTGTATGCTGTGGATGCAGGCCAAAGTGGCCGAACCACGTATATCCTTGTGTTTTTCATTCTTAATTTCTATCTTCAATCTTCTATATATATATATATTTACCAATACTAAGATTTGGGGGTTTAACGAGGTCTACCTTAGACACACACCCGCACCCGACAAACTTACCCAAGTCCGGGTATCATAGCCTAAAGCTAACCATGCTACATTTACAATAGCATTTCCCTATTGAAATTTATAGATTTCATTGCAGTAGCCATTACCACAACTTTAAACCAAGCAAGCAAGCAAATTTCAATACAGTATAACAAGAACCTAGTACTGGCATAAACATGACCTTGTTACCATTAGATATTTCACAAGCCTTGAAGTCACGTGCATAATTTATTAAATTAATCGTGAATATTGTGCAATACTACACGCTCAAGCACTTCTGAGAACAAAACATGTTACTGGATCACGGGGAAAAAAAAAGTAGGATTTTTTTCAAGTTCTGAAACACAAATTACTTACTTGAATTTGGAACAAATACTCATGAGGATAAACTGTCAAAGAAAGTGAATTCTCAAAATGAAAAGTGACATCTGGAAATCCATCATCAACACTGCAAGAGAACAGGAAAACGCAAAACAAGTAGAATCTTCAGCTCATAATTGCACCAAATGATTTAAATTGCGTTCAGAGAAAACTTGTGTTCAATAGTAAAATACAGCCAATAATGATACTCCGGTTTAATAAAACATTCGACAACTTCGAATTTTTTGGATGAGCAATATCAATGCCTGATGCTCTATCAACTGATGTGCCAAAACAGACTATCAGTTTATCATGGACTTTCCTTGTTTGGTTCTTGTGATAGAAAAACCACTGCTACATTAAAAGAAAAAAGAAACAGCCCTTTTACCATCAAAATTTCTTCTTACTTAAAAGGAATCTACTATCTATAGAAAAACTACAAATTCTTGCTTACCGCAATCAGAATTCTGACACTTCAAAAGTCCAGAAAATAAGGATTAATTAAATGGTCTGTGCTACATGGACTCCCCTATTTTCCTTCATGTACTCGTGTCAACATGACACGACATGGGTATGGGTACAAGATATATGTGGACACCCGATCCTTCACATAGCATGATGGAAGAATCAGAAAAAACTCAAATTTAAGAGCAGAGACAAGTTTCCTATCTATGAGATAGACGGAAACCCTTTTCTTATACCACATCCCATTTAATTTGAGTAACAGTTGAGTATATTCTTATAAATAACAAAAAAATGACATTAAATCAAAATAAAACATGGAGTATAATGTACTTACATGTGTAGTACATCTCTACATACCCATATCCAACATCTGGACACATGTCCCTGTACCCTAAGAATGATTTGCTGTACTACTATGGAGGGAAAACTTCTCAACACTACCAGATTTTCATGAAATTGAACATAAAATTTACAAAACTATGATACAAAATTCAACCCTTAATGCATACATAGCCTTTGGACTGAAACATTACTACTGCCTACTAATTGTACCATTTGTACTACCTTTTGGATATAGGTGCACTAATTTTACTAATCTCAGGAATTGGATAAAAAGACAATTTTGGTAGTGGTTGCGAATTGATAAGGTCTAGTTGAAAGTGAAACCTTCAAGAAGATACTCGAGCAATAGCAGTTTTAGTAGTAATCATTCCATTAATTCATTACCCTAATTTAGAGCACATTATTTATTTCCTAGTCACACTTCCCCCAGTTATCTTCGAGTATTTTCTACTTTCACTTTACTGCAAGATTTTTAAGTTTGCAAAATACAATTGCAAATAGTGTTCTTCATCCAATAATAAATGCCAGCGCATATGCTAAAATATTCTCATGCACCTGAATTACACCAACGGGAAATCCATTCTACAAGTAAGCCAGAGTTATATTTCCAAACACCAATGCCTTTCTTGGTCAATGGAACAGACACATATGACAGGTTAAAAACCTGAACCCTATGACCATGCAAATGAAAAACCAATACCGAAATTCTTAATGCTAATCAATTCATTATTATAAGCACAATAACCTTCAGAAACTACGTAAAGAACACATTTCTTCAAACAGAAAAAATAGCATGTGGTAAGGGTGCTTACTTGCCAGCATACTGAAAGCATGTGAACTGTTCCTCCACAGTATGAAGTTGCAAATTAAGTTCCGGGACCAAAACCTAATTAAAAGGGATAAGAAATTATTATATACAAGTATTTTGCAAACAAACTTCAAATGAAGGAGTTTTGAAATCCCCAAATACCTTTCTCATTAGTGGGTCAAACACCTCCCTTGGAAGATAAGCCAAGGTTGTGCCACTGTCAATTATAGTCCCTTTCCCCGATTCAGTGTCAAATACATCTGTGGGAAGGTCTAGAACATCACCACCCACCTCAATTGCCTTCATAATAACATTGTAATGTGCCCTAATATGGTAACAAAACCAAAATTAAGACGAGTCTCAGATGAATAACAAACCAAATTAGAGAAATAAAAGCAAGAACTCGTGTAAGAAAAAAATTCCACACAATAGCAAATCTATTGTATTATTCATGAATTTACCAAAATGAAAAAGAAAAAATACAAACACAAAATAAATATCTATATGTATAAAGTAATATTTTATATACATATGAAGTCGGGATTCAAGAAAATAATTTTCTCATGTGTTTGTATATGTGTATAATATATAGGTCAAGACCAAGCAGGAGTTGTTAGTATTTAGTGTGTTAAAAGCTGAAGAAACTGTGCATTAACACAAAGGACTCAACCCCAAACATGCAGTATTTCCGTCTAACGCCTTGACTTATATATGAGAAAAAGATGCAAAAGAGAGATTCTTGACCCTAAAATAAACAAAACAATAATTAAATAATATAATTCTAAACTAATTCCCCATAGAGCACGCCTCTCAACGAAAGAAACTACTTCTGAATTAGATGATCTATGGATCCAAGGGGGGGGGGGGGGGAAACTTTTTTCCAGAAAAATCTATGAACATGTTGAAAATATTTCCTTAACCCTCCAATTCCATCAGTACCCTGACTGACAAACACATTAAAGCAAGCAGTTTCACATGTAAATTGACAAGAGTTACATTGTTTTGCCTCATTTTACCCAAAGCAAAGGGAGATAATATATGTGACATAACTTCTCAAGTAAAAGCAGTCTACAGACGTTGAGAAGAAAATATTCCCAGTGATCTCATAATACCCTCTTATGCCATATCGAAAAACACCCAAAGATTAACTATCAAATTTATCTAGACCAAGATTAACTATCAAATTTATCTAGACCATGTATACAAGAAGAGGACTCTAAGGGTGATCAATAAGGAAACACCTAGACGCTGACGGAGGAGTTCCATTTTGAAGCTCAAAGTCCACAGAGACGACCTTGACATGCTGTCCCTGAGGAATTAGTTGTCTCATTATCCAATTCTGTCATCTCAGATGAACAAGAGGCAACAAAGTTATTGTTCCGCGATAATCTACTTGAGAAACCCCCTAAAACCAGGAAAAGGAAAGGAGAAATGAATTATGTAAACATCCCCCCATGGAACACAAGCATAACCACTAAACAGGAGCTACAATGCTGAGCAATCAGGGATCCATTCAATGAATAAGAAGTTTTTGATCTCTCGAAGATTCCACATCATGCACGAACTTGGTTGAGATACCAGGCTTGGATATATGTGTAGAAGAGCTATATATTCATATAATCCCCTAATCCAACTAAATGGACTGAGGTTAAATAGACAAAATGTTAAATAACTTTTCTCATCTATTGCCATGTAAAATATATTGGCTTTAACTTGGTTGCTTCACTTCTTCCAAAGCAATAAAGTGAGAAAGACATTAAGAAAGAATTCCATGGAAATACCTAGTTATTTTGAAGTATAGCCCTGTCTTCTGTTGCTGTAAATACGAACTTATAGTGAAATGCTTAAGGACCAACAATGCAAGGACATATGGTATTGTAAGCTATACTATAACTACTTTATTATCAGAAAATAGGCTCATTTGCTGATAAATTGTGCACCCAAGTTCTTCACATACAAGAAGAAACCACAATACACCAACAAGTCAAAAATGCCATCATACCTTGTCAGTTATCAACCTGCTTCAGCATCATATTTTGCTGTCTTGATTTGTTTCTTATTTCTCAAGATTACTTAATTCCCTCTGAAAAGAGTGTGAATAAGAGATTCAAGTTATTTCTAGAAATAAATGCATAATCTACAGAAACGACATGTAGACATCTACAACTTATCTCACCATAACCCATCTGCATATGCATTCTATTCACTAATATCTCAATTCTCATACAACCATGATCAGTTGTGTAACCTTTTCCAGATCCACTTCTTTTATTAAACTTCAGTAGTGCAAGATTATTGCATGAGTGTCAAAACTCACAAAGTTGTATTGGCACTTATTGGATAATACGAGAATGCAGAAGGCAACAAAGTGGGAGCACACTGCATCTTGTGTGTGGAGGCCACAAAACTATCAGTGTCACAAGACAACTGTAATAGCAGTGCACATGCTCGTCCTTTGTCATTTAGGCACAAAAGAAGAAAAAACCCAAGTCTAGAAATGCAGCAGGTTTGACTTGTTGCTTAAACTGCCACAAATTATTGAAAAAGTTTAAAGAATAACCACACTACTATAAGAAAGAAAACAGATCTGCTCTCAAAATTTGCTGATGGCAATTTTCTCCAGAAAGAGAAAACAAACATGAAGCACTAGGATAAATGGACATTAAATTTTTTTCCCCTCTCCCTCTCTTTCTTTTCTTTCTTCTTTTTTATCTTTTTTTGTAAAAGGGATGGTAGACCATTACCTCAATCTCCTCCAATGTATCATAAATATAATGCATATATGCGGCCATTGGAATTAATTTCAAGCTGATTAAAAAGCAAATCACATAAAAGAGGACATTATTCAATGTGTCACCATTGATCAAGGTTGCAGGGAGGAGTGGATTGGTATACACCTAACGTTTGACGCTATTTGCACAAAGTTAAAAACTTGAACCCGTATTCTCACATTTAATGGTCCAAATTTTTACCATTGCAACCAAAAAATGGCTCTAAGAAAGAATAAAAGGATAGACAGAAACGAAAAGATTAAACAAAATCACAGATAAGTACGAAAAGAATGATATATGAGAAAAGATTAAACCATGAATTACAAACCATCTTCAACTCAAATCATCAATGCTGAACTAAACCATTATCATCAAAAAGATGCCAGTAATTTTTAAGGACATTATAATTGTAATTAAAACAAACACTATCAAATTTGTAAAATAACCCAAATTGTCACCAATATATAAGAAATCAAAATATGACATCACTTACTGATTTGGGACCAATGGAGTTGAATTTAGTTTTGGCTGCACCACTTCTCCAATAGCAAAGATTCCCCCTCCTTTATTACCGTCCAAGCAATGTGCAAACATTTTTTTCACCTTTCCAGCTGCAGCTAGCTGCGAAATCATGGACGAATTTGCTTGACCAAAACCTAAAATTCCATCAAGCGCTTCAGAAGATGAACCTAGCTCCCCAGATTGTCTAGCTCCACACCTATCTTGGACCACAAAAATATATAAACCACAGAAGCAACATGACAGAAGTGATTGTAATTGAGTGGGTCATTTTTCAGAACAGACTAAACCTGAGAAAGAACAACAGATGAAGAACTTGAAATGAAGAGCTTAATACATGTTTAGGAACAAATAACCATGAGAAAAAAGATACTCCCTCCGTCCCATATTAGTTGTCCACTATAGTTATTGTAACTTTTTAAGGGAACATGCAATTAATGCATTGTCCCCTTTAAAATTACCAAGTTGTTTTTTTAGTTTAATTATTTATATTACTAAGTTGAGAGATTTTTGAAAACTTAAAGGGCAATGATGCAAAGATGGCATGTTTTTGCTTTGACTTTTCAAATGGAACAACTAATTTGGGATCCCTAAAAGGAAAGAGGGGCTACTAATATGGGACAGAGTGCAGACAATATAAGGACAACAACAGGAACGGATCGAATGCAATATAGACATCATCCAGCAGACTAAAACTCATCCAGTGCATTGCTTATATTGTTCTTTACTGGAAACAAGTACCACAAATAATTTATGGTGCCATGATTAACGCATAGCCACAAATAATTAGGTCAACCACCACAATGTAGTTACAGAAAGAAAATAAATAAATAAATGGGTAAGCAATCACTAAAATTTGCTGAAGATATATCAACTTTAGTAAATATAAAAACAGTCCTTGGTGAAAATACTCGCATACAAACCTAATTTATGGTAATTCTAATCTTTTTTTAACAACAAATCTTGTAACCAAGATCATAATTTGTGTGTTCTTAGTTGGAGTATATGAGATCAAGATTACTCTAAAGCCAAATACTGAGGAATTTGGCAAAAATTATGGATATGTTTGCAGAAGAATTCCACATACATGGTGTTTGCAACATTTGCATAAATGGTGCCTCGATCCTGACTATACTAGCCTGGTAAGGTTAGTTATGATGAAGCCAAGAAGCATGCCTTTCACAAGTTTCTCAGGATAAGGAGGAAGTCATTGCTGGATATCGACAGTTCTTATTGCTGGATATCGACAGTTCTTACACCCAAAAAGGAAGATTCTTGTTGTAACAACATAAAGGTTGAGGATAGTTTTAATTCCTAATTAAAAAATATCTTGAACATGCTAGTCCACTCAAAGCCACTAAAAAATGGATCACAGAAGTTTGTATTAAATGCATACAAACCTAGCAACAAATGGAAGACAACCTCAAAGAAATGGTAAGGCTTCTACGGTGTTAATAAGCAATAAGCATGCAGACAGGTCACGAGCAGGACAATTAATCTAGTCCCTACGAGGTAGTTTGGTTATTTGATGCATATACCAATTATTTACATCTGGAAAATGGTTATATGATATTACACTACACTCTTAAAGTAGAATTGTGAACTCACCCAAAGGAAACTGTTCCATTCATCGACATAGTTTGAAGGTTTCCAGTCACTTTGTCTAATAGTACACGATCTTTGACAAAGTATCCTGCAGTTGAGCTCCCATCTCCATAAGTAACACTATACTGACAGAGTGTTCCAACCTTGCAACCAGAGATAGGAGCTTCAAATGCAGTGTTGCAAAAATCTTCATCACAAGTAACCATATTCCCCGTTGAAGAACCCTTTGGGTCGTACAGTCTCAATTTTATCTGCAATACAATAACATGATAAACAATTCATCTTTTTTCACATTATCAGGAATCATGACGAAAGTTATAACAGATACTAGTAAAAAATGATTAAATTCAAGACATGAAGTAATAAGAACTCATACACCAATGTCGCTTTTCGTAGGACACTTGTCACAGCCAACACAATTAACCCATAGAATGTCACTTCCCGTATCCACCTGCACGTAATAGTCTTTCGATGGAGTCCCGATGCCAATCTTAGAGAAATATAGCCTAAATTCAATCAACCATATACACCAAATAAAAACACATAATTACTAGTAACCAATGCACACATTTTGAGTTTATCAACAGAACACTAGCAATAACTTGAAAATAATACATGTACTATAATCCAAGACTTCCTTTTTCTATTTCTAACTGGAACAATAGCAAACATTTAAATTCAAGAATAGTACATGCTCTTCACTTTTCCTCTGAGCTAAAGCAATCAAAGGCAATCAAAGAAAGAATTAAGGAGATATATACATTTATATATGAAAAATTGAGATCTGGTGATATAACGTAGGGTCTTCCAAAAGTGCGGAAGATTCTATTGAAACGGAATCCTAATGATATTCAGTGGTCGGGATGGTGGAACGAACGGAGAACCAATTCATCTGATAGAGGATATAGAGGAAAAATGTACCATCAACAAATTTTCAATCGCGGATACATATCCATAGGGAACATATC
>JAOTQH010000014.1:162375-178075 GCA_025631255.1 Cornus kousa | reverse complement strand
AAAAAAAAAAAAAAAAAAAAAAAAAAAAAAAACACAACTCCGAGAACAAGAAAATTATAGTTTAAGGTTACCAAAAGAACGAAATCGAATGGATAATATAATATAATGTCATTAGTACAGATGGTACAACATAATGGTATTAACGTAGAAAATTTAGGATGAAGTATCAAATTTCCCAGTTTCTCGAGCACCTATTCATCTGAAGTTTGATGAACAACGTAACCCCACTCTTCCAGCCAGCAGCTAACATAAAAGCAGGATAATGAAACATTGTTGAGTTTCTTTTTCCCCATTGCGAGAAAGAGAAGAACTACTAGCTATTGCAATCCAGGCAGTACTATGATGGAAGAGAATATCCCCGGAGGTACGTAGAATCCACACCCGACTCCCGCACTAATGCCACCCGGCCAGTCCTTGCCACCTTCAAAGGAGATGTCACAGTCAAGCAAACAGAGAAAGACAAAAGGAAGAAGAGAAAGAAAATGATACAGTGCTAGAAATACATAGATCAAACAAAATCAACGCTGAAAATATTTTTTAACAGGGTAAAGGCCAGACCCAATGCACGAGGCTCCTGCCATTGCGGGTTCTGCCGCATACAGAGAGGTGTTTCCTTATTTCGAATCCGTGACCTTCAGGTCACAATAAATCAACCTTACCATTGTGCCAAGGCTCTCTCACAAAAATATTTTTAAATAATAAACAAAATATATTATCAACGAAAAACAAATCAGTATAAATTTGCATATAATTGACTCATTGAAGAAAGCGGCTAAGAAACAAACAAAATAATAGAGTAAACTATTTGTACAGAACCTACAGAGTCAACCCATAGTCCCACTGCCCTAACCATGGAGGGAGCTCGGCAGATGATTGCCAATGGCACCAAATCAGAGGCTCTCCTCTTAGCCAAGAAATCAGCCTACTGATTGGCGGACAACAAAACTCCGTTCCTAAAGCACCAAATATATCCCCCAACTCTCATAAAGTCACCACGATGTCAAGAGCCTGAGGATCAACATCTCATCCAAACCTAATACAAAACCTCAGCGTCACCCTCGACAAAACAATGATAAATATTTAAAGTATAGACACCTCCAAGGCTTTGTGTGAGACCTAAAATCTCACCCTTAAGGCTTGGGAAAGAAAAACAGTGCTGTCATCTTTAAATACAACTCCTATACCAAATTTATCCGGCTTCCAAGAAAACACTAATTTAAAGGGAATTCAGTTCTTATCATAGGCAGGCTTTCATAAAGCTGACATAACAGTATTAAAAGAATAAAAATTGGTACTCCAGTCAATCTGATTACAATCACTTGTCCCCATACTCTAGGCTTTCTTGCAAGAGTGTGTAAAAACTCCAGAAGAGATTTCAACAAGAGAACTAATGCCCCTTGGTGCAACCCAACTATTCTATAATGAAGCAAATAGTTTTTGCCAAAGACCACAAGAGATGGGTGCACATGTTCATGTAATGTTACACACCCCGGTCTTATTTAATGAAGACCAAGTAACGTGTCAATATGGAGTAACTGTGGTCAATCCGAAGGTAAAAAAAAAAAACCAAAGAGAAATTTGAGTTGAGGTTGTGAGAAGGACAAGACGACAATCAATTTGACCGATGATACAATTAAGTAAAAGACTCCAAGAAGTCAGTATTAGGCTCAGTTGAGCAGATGTAATCAAAAAGACAATTACACATCTAGAGCATGGCCCACCAATTCTTTGTTCCTACTTTTTCAACCCAAGAAATTGGGTGCTTGTTTTGTCCAGGCACTTGAATTTGAAATATTAATAATGAAATTTTAAGAATTAAAAGACAGCTTGATAGAAGTTCAAAATTTAATTCAAACACACATACAAAGAAACCAATAAATGCATAAACAAGAAACATGTTTAAGAAATAATATAACAACTTGAGGACAAAGCCAAGAAATATGACCAAAATACTTGACCATTTCTTAAATTAATATGCTAGTTCATAAGATTTGGATGCGATTTAGTTAAGAATTGAAAATTTAGAGACAAACCTCACAAATGCCATAGGACTCCAATAATCCCTGCAGTGCAATCATCTTGTTCAAATCTCCTGTGAGCTGGAAAAAATACGGATACCAAAATTGTCAGCAAGAGTAAGAAGAAGAAAAAAAAAAAAAATTTGAAAAGGCTTGGTGGAGAGCAATATGAGACATGCTCCAACTAGAATAACAATACAACTGGAACTTGAACTATTGTAGATTTCAACTTAAGAAACAAAGGACACGTCCTGGTAAGTGTTTTGTCATAGCACCAGCACCTTAGGCTCTAATACGCCATAGTAAGCACAACCCAAGACTAGACCTAGACGTGGGTTGAATAAGTTTCAAAAACAAAGTCAACTGCTTATACCATAAATTTTCAATTTTCAACTAATTTACACAAACTGAATATTAAATTTTAACTAATCAAACAAGTAAAATTCAGAATAGGGTAGAAATATAAACATGCCAAACAAGAACCCACTCTTATGTTAACCACATGACCTAATCCAGGCAGATAAAATCAGAAGAAAGGTATTGCAAAACTAGATATTAGATTTTGAACCTTGAATCACCTAAGTTACCTCAAAACTTAACTCACGCCTGTTGTTCCTTTTCAGACACTTTTGCTGTCGATCTACAAACCCACTCCTCACGCAATTCACTGTTCAACTCGTGATTGCTCTCCTCTACTAGTCGGTCATGCTTGTAGGTTGTGTGAATTGTATTGTTGAACTAATTGATGCACTTATATTATAGCTGATCAACACTTGGGAATATTCACCACCTAGATTTTGATGATGAAACAAAAGTTCTAGCAATTTTTTTGGCTAGAATATACTCAAGATGCTGTAAGAAAGTCTAATTATGCTTTAATATGTTTGCTGTGTTTTCTCAAAAAACACAAGGGCCGTAGACCTTTGACGCTAAAAAGGATTAGAGTTTAATTGTTTAAAACCTTTTTCCAAAACTGTCTTCCACATTGTTTGATTTATTTAACTTCCTGCAGTTTGGCTATTCTAGAATTTTCAATTCAAAATATTTTTTAAGGATCAAAACATGTTTAATATAAACTCTAAACAATAATGAGAATGAGAATGCATGAATATGAAACCCTAATTTGTTGAGTGCACAACGGATAGTTGAATTTACCTTTATACCCAAGCTGAATCTTTGAAATTATAAATAAAGAAACTGTCAACCTAACTCCTATTGACCTCACACACACACACACCAATTTACTGTGGAAACGTTGAAAAATTTACCCTAATCTGCTTTTGCAAACTGAAATCTTCATGCAGCTTTAAAATGTCTCAGGTATAGAAATTTTATTGTTCATTGAACTCATTTCTTTTCTTTTTTTTCTTTTTTTTTTTTTTTTTGGGTGTTTGGGGGAGGAGGGGGGAGTTGTTTCTATCTTGAAGAAGTACTCGAATTGAATCAGATTGCTCTCTTTAGTGTGGGTGGAATTCCAATGTTATGGAAATTCATAAATGATGAGATTCAAATCTAGTTTTTAAATCAGTCGTTTTGTTAATTTGCTGTCCTTGTGTTAATGTGTTATATAAATACTCTTACTGCCCGGTGAAGAAAACAATTTTAGAACAGTTGAAACAATGCTTTCAAAACTCTAGGATGCACATTACAAGCCTAAGTCCTTCGTCAGTTGGGAAAAAAAATTCTTCCAGAAATACATAGCTTTGGGTCTGCAAATCCAGTTTTCTCTTCCTGTTTTTAAATCTTTTCAGTTACATGTGAGATGATCAGATGACACTTTTGAGGCACTGTCATTTGTAGAGATGTGTGATTCATTAGATCTTGAGCTTTTATGTGGCTTATTAAAACACCACAAAAGACATGATTTCGAAGGCCTATGGAAAATTGAAATCCCATGATATGAACTACAAACACTGACAAATGTCAATCTCCAAATCCTGTTATTCATAAATATTTGTCTTTGAAATCCCACCCAACAAACAAAGCCTTAGTGATTGTTGGTTTTGTTGTAAACCATTAAGATGTTGCTGGAAATTTTGATTGACTGTGGGTTCTGGGAATGCCTACGAATCCTTTGGTGAGTCACACCCTTGTGCATATATTTATTTTTTGTTATTAGAAAGACTTCTGAAAGTTCGTAAGACAAGAACCCGAGAACTGATAAGAGAGTCACGCAAGGTCCGTGATGTAGGCCCAGATAGGGTATGAATAGGTCTTATGGATTTGATTACCGAATTTTAATTGCTTTTTAAATTTGAACTAATTTAATAGAAATTCAAATTTTGGCAATTGGCACAAATATAAAAATCACTCGACCCATCATCCAAGCATGTATAAACAATTGAAGCAGTAAAAGATGGACACAAATATTTTTCACGTAAAAACCCAATCTGGAAAAATAATGGGACTTGGTCCAACAAACTGAATCCACTGTGAGAAAGAAGGTTTATTAACTTGGTTACAGTTCCCAAATCCCAACCCTTTAGTTACCGTCTTGACTCAAATCGATTCATCACACTCCTCGAGTCTATAGGTACATGATCTGCTTTTCACAGTGGTTAAGTGATATAACTAACCACTGTTAATAAGTTATAGGCATGTAGTGGTCTATAACTTATTACCATTCCAGGTAAAACAACAAAGCAGCAGGAATGAGTTCCGGTGGACATTGTCTTTATTGCTTAGCTATTTTAATTCTAGTAGTAGAGATTCGCTTTGGCAGAATAATGTATTTTGAACTTGTGATGTTCGTAGTGTGCTGATGAGAATAAGTTATAGACCTTTATGCTGGTAAAAAGTAAGTCTGATTTTATTCAGTATTTGCCCATGTTGTGGAAATGGTGGTTTATTCATGTACATGGATGAAATGATAATTCATATCACACCAAAGGTTGAGTGTTCAACAAGTTGTCGATGAAACTGAAATTTGGGGAGTGACAAATCACAAGCCCCAAAGCTAGGGTTATTTGACCATTCTTGCGGGAATTTGTAGAATTTTTCTTTAAAATCAAAAGTTGCATGATTTTGGCCATGATCTAAGTTTTCTAGATCCTTACTGACTATAGTTGACAGATTTTCTACCGGGCTACATCTACTCTGGAGATAAAAAAGTTTGTCCTCCTTTCGGACTGGTGGGTCCTATAAGCTGAGCTCATTAAAGTTTTTGCATTATAACAGTTCCTTTACTAAAAGTTTCCAATGGAACAAGCTAGGCTTTTTTGAAGTAACTAGTTAGGATTTAGTTCCTCCACCCCCAAATATAATTTATAAACAGGTAGGGCCCCTTCCCAACCCTTACACGTATATTGCAGTCATCAATGTAAATTGCAAAAGTGCATTTTTTTTTTTTTATAAAGAAAAATAAAAAAGAAGGAAGAAGAAGATAACGGCATATTATAGAACGAAATTTCACCTCTAGTGTTATTGTATGGTCAGACATATCAACAGCTTTGGCCCGGAAAACCCCGGCAATATCAAGGACATCCCTCCTAGCAGCAGCATTCACAGCAACCTTTATCAACATCAGCTCCCGCTCTGCGAATGGCAAGTGGGTAATATCTCGAACCTAAACAAACAGCCGTCATATTACTCGTTAGTAATTGTAATTTCAAGTTACATGTTTATAAATATAAAATAAATCACAAGGCTTAAGATAAATTCTTCAAAAGCATACAACTAACTACATGATCGATGGCCTTCTTTGTACAATTCCATCAAACAAAGGCATCTAGGAGAGGGAGAGTGGGCAGCACACATATCAGATTGTAACAAATTCTTAAAACATTGAGAAAGCGAGTCATCAGATTGTGACAAAATTCTCAAAATCTTGAGAAAAAGGATCTGGAAGTACAAATTTACTTTTCATTATCAAAAGCGACCCTGATTTACAGCATGAAATTAAAAAATGCAAAATAATCTTGAATGTTGCTAATAGTTCCTAAATGATCCACAAATTGAGTACGCAAAACCAAACATTAGGGAAACGAATGAGTTTGTTTTTAGTAACATGTAATTCAGGAATCATAAACTATTATTCCATTGTTTAGATGGTTAATATCATGGAAGTATGGCATGGCATATTTCAGAAGCAAGTAAGTTTCTTTGGAGAGGCCTCTTGAGCACTTGAAGCTAAATTCTAGTTCAGATAAGTTTGTTTCAACACATCTATGGATTTTTCCCTCACCTCATGAAGATCCACCAACTTGTGTAACTGCTGAACCAACTTGCCAATAGATTCATCTGTTCCAGGAACAACAGTAGTAATGCGAGAAATCCCTTCCTTTTCTGCATGCCCTACAGCTAGACTCTGAGACCAGAAATTAGAGACAATCGACCACATCAGAAAGTCACAAAAATCAGACAGAAAATAAATTTTTTTTTTTACAAAAAAAGGCATCACTGAAGACAAAGTGACCTGAATGTTATAACCTCTTCGAGCTATAACCCCAGTAACTATGTTGAGAACTCCAGGGCAGTCATTAACTAAAATAGATAAAGTGTGTGAGCGAAGCCCAGTTGACTGCAATATCAGAATCAACGTATTAGAATGCACTATCCATCAAATGGAATTTAAATTTAGAATTAGATTGAGATCACCTACTCTATAATAAATTTAATGGTCATAAAAGTCAATAACTTAATTAATTTAAAATTCAGAATTGAAATGACGGTCTCCCATAGTTCTGAAAGTTGTATTTTTCAATTGAAACAAGTTTTGTAAAACAAAATTGAATATTTGCTAACAGTTTAAGTTATGATGGCCCTAGGTTATGAAGAGTTTCTGCCAAGTACAAGTTAAAAATTCCAAACGTCATTAGTTAAAAGAAATTGTAATTAAAAAATCTCTAGTGGCAATTAGATTTCTTACATCTTCATCATAGAGAACACCCCAATGAGCATCAAGAACTTGATTCGTTGAGAAGTCATCATAAGGCTCCACAGGGTAAACATCACCCTTCATATAAAAATAAATAAATATAAATGATTAATTAATAATAATTTGGAACAAAGGGATACACTATCCAGAAACTGAAGAAAAGCATTCTAAAGTTGCAGACTCAGGAAAGTGTGGGAAAGGATTATTATAAATTGATTTTGATGAATCAGATATTGCATCTACTCTAGCTTGGTAAGGTACGATATTCACTGTGCAGAAAAAGAGAACCTGGAAAACAATAAATCAAGTCCATCCAGTAACACAAACATTCAATATAAACTTTTTCTTTCTCAATTTAAGTTGGTACACGGTACGGAAAATTCATCAAAGTTAAATGACACTGTCCATTGCGGAGGTAAGCCTGGGTACATCTAACACTCCCAGGCCCTGCAATGGCGAGAGCCTCATGCACTGGGCTAGCACTATTATTACCAGAATCCAGATAAAACAAAAGAGAAACTGTCCAGTATGACCAACTCTATGTTTTAGTACAGGGAATAAGCATCAAAACTTCATAAAAACTAAACACTGGATGATCTACCAAAACTTAAGGGGAAGAAAATAGATAAAAACAAGATCAATGGTGCATGGAAATACTTATCTTGATTGGATGTTGTCTAACCAATCACGTAGAACTGAAAATTTCTAAACTTTAGAAGTTATTACAGATATTGTACTTGTTAAAAAGAAAATATTCATCAGTTATTTGCACAATGCAAGATAGTTCAAATAATTATAAAGAATAAAAATAAATTTGCATAATCCAAGGAAGTCCAAATAATTATAAAAAATAAAATAACTACACAAACCTCTTTATTCATTTATTCTTTTTCTTTTTCTTTTTTTGGGCAAAACTCAATGCTAATTTCAAGAAATCAACAATATTGTTCTGCAAGTACTAGCATAAACTTTATGTTGATTATCCAAACAGATATCAGCCTCGGAATTTATAATAGTTTCAGTATAGATTTGGTATCATGCTGGACACTTGTTTCATTAACAGAGTTGATAAGCCTGTCCAAGAGTTATAGAGCTAATGCTTATTTATAAGAATCTACAGGTTATATAACCCCATAGAACACCCAGGTTCATGCATACAAGAGTGACCTTAAAACACATGCATGATGAAAAGAGTAGCCTGAAAAGCCTGCTCAGTGGGATAGAGAAGTGTGTACCGTTGAAGAGGTACTTATATTGCCATTTACTGGTCTACTAGTGTTCTCCAAAAGAGCACCAACAGGCGTTGACCCTTCAAGATCTGGATAAGAAGCTGCAGAAAATCTCCAAAAAGGAGCTGTCTCACCCAGCTTTTCCCGTCTCAAAGCAATCTGTGGATTGCACCAAATTCAAATATCAAATCATGAAATAGACATTCTGAAGGAAAAACAATACAAGTCAAATTCTTATCTATATTTTCATATCAAGAGACACATTCATATGAATAGTCACCATAACTGACCATCATAACCTTGATAGATGTTCAAGATTGAAATATTAGTGGAGGCACATACAAACAGAGAAGTCCCCCCATCCAAAAAAAAAAAACCTCCTGGACCCTCTCTCTAAAGATTTCAATAAATTGATAACATTAACTCAAAACATACCATGGCTAATATTTCAGAAAGGTTTTGATGTGGAACTTATAAGCGATACTTATATATGTATATCTCAAGCATTTAAAAGGTCGATATCTGACCTTTCCAGTTCTTGCAATTTCTTTGATTCCAAACTTGCTTAAATTTCTCTGAACAGCAGCCATCTTTCCAGGGTCTCCAGTGACCTAAGTCAACCACAATAAAAAGAACTATTTTTTAATTGCATGGTTAGTCTTGAAAAAACAATTGGAGATTAAAATTTAATAATTCAACAGATGTTTTATATAACTAGAGCACTTCAAGATAATATACTCGGTCCACTACCGGTACATTTTATTTAACCACGAGTTTGTGTTAGCCAGCCAGTTGACTTTCCTTTTCTTTCAAGTAACTGAACCTTTTTTTTCTTTTTCTTTTTCTTTTTTTTTGAGTATGTTCATGATTCTTACTTTGCAGATAAGGATCCAGCAAAATCCCTACCCATGATTTCCATGCATTTTTCCTATTAAAATGAGGATTAGAAATAAATAGAAGCAACAGATGAAAATAATATATGATATGAGGCACAAAGATCCACCATGTGCAATGTCTCCTATGTTAATTGAATCTTTCTGGAATCTGAATTGATATTTTCGATGATATAAACAGAAGAATATGCTTTAAATCAAACTAAACATTTTTGTTCATATATTTTCCTGTGTACATGAAAAGTTGAAAACAAGCTTGTTACAAAAAAAACTTGGCAACACAACTTTATTATAACGCTAGACTTTATTATGAAATAAGGTAGAACCTATTTGCATGAAGTAGGGTTTCACCCCATTTGACACATTCTAGGGATGACTTTTACGTTTTCTTTAAAGAAAATTAAAAATGTTACCCATCGGATATCTTAGATGTAATATGACATGTTTGTCTGCTTGTCTGCATTTTTCTTCCTATGTCTGCATTCTTCATAATACTGTTTATCTCTATTTAAGCCAAAAGGTTAAAGCAAATTTATATGACTTTCTTTTTGATAATTGAAATACTCCATCCAAGCCAGCCTCCTCAACCAAAATGGCATTTTAAAAAGATGAAAGCCAGTTCAAGAATTTGAGGTTTTTTTTTTTTTTTTTGATAAGTAAAATTGTATAAAAGCGCTCAAGAATTTGAGGTATTGAACACAGGCCGGCCTCAAAATTCAGACACATTCTGACAGTCCTTTCAAGGAAGCACTAAACTGATAGAGAAAAGCATCAAGCTGGAAAAGCACAACAAGCTCTCTTAGACTAAAAGAGATTAAATCACAGCCCATAAATTATTTATAAACAACCACATAAAGAAAGGAAGGAATAAGAAGACAGTCACCTCAATAGTCAGTGAGTGTTCGGATATATCAACAATTTTTGCTCTGAAGATGTCCACTAATGACATGATCTGGAGAGTAAAAACCAAAAGTGAAAATCAGTAGTTGAATTTGCAGGTTGAGATACGAAATAGTTACTGGAAAGGGAAGGTACTCAAAATTTTCAAGATGGGGTTGATGCCCATCACATTAAATTGATCTTACAAGTCTTACCAACTATTTGTTGACTAAACACACTAATTGTTCATACATCAAAATACTAGGAACTCTTTACTGATCAAAGTCTGCTTAACAGAATATATCCCTACTGCACCAGTTCGAACCTTTCACACAAACCATCAGATAGCTAGTAAGGATGGGCTCAACTTCAAGTGAGACCAGCCTCTTAGATCAACAACAAATTCAATTCTATGTTTCCTACCATTTGATTAGCAAGCTCTCTTTATAGCTACCAGTTTAGGAGATTTCACACAACAGGAGGCATCTTTGGTCATAAGGAACTAAGCTTAACTTCGAAGATTTATATCCACTAAATGTAAATAAAAAGATGAATAAACAACTCCCTGGACGTCATTTAGAAAATATGATTCATGGAAATATTTGCCACTCCAGATAATTGGGGAAAAAGGGAAAAGAAAAAGTATATATACACACACACATATATATAGCATCAGTTTTCAGAGTTATTACCAAGAGATGGTCTACGAGCAATATGTTGTATTATTAAAATTCTTTATTTTGAAAAAAAAAAAAAAATCAAGAAGCATCATAATTATATCATAACCTCGGCTCTGTTGCTTGGATCTACATTAAGCTTTATGAGCATCAATTCGCGTTCTACTTGAGGTTCCCTTGAGAGATCTTCCACCTGATATGTCAGACAAAATTATATTACTCAAATGAGATATAGGAAGGGAAAATGTAGAAATTTTGATTTGGTAAAAGGGAATAAGAAAAACTAGAAATTCTAGAGCAGAGAAAAAGATCATAATTTTTTTCAACAAAGAATAAGTGATATCGTTCTGATTAAGTACAACCAAAAGATATAGTTGCCATCCAGAGGCAACTTAAAAATAACTACATAAGCATAAACATATGTTATCAAAGATCAATTTACGTCAATGGACCATTTCCTGCAGCTAGACCATATGAAATCTAGAGAGCAGTACATTTTTAATGCCTCTCTGAATGAAGGGATGAAATCTAGAAGAAAGCAAGATCATACTTCAGATGCAGTAGAAGATTCACCTAGTAGTCTAGATAAAAGCTTCCAAGACAAGTTGAAAGGGGTTAAAAAGAACAAAAACATTAATGTGCAATCACAATGGTTGCAAAGACAGTGACTGATTTTTGGGTAATGTTCCCAAAGTCGCTAGAAGAGACCTAATTCATGCCTTCCCATGAACTTGATACCATTTTCATTAGCTGCTACTATCACCTAACTTATAATTATCAAGCCAAAAAAGAGGAGGAATAAAAAGACAACTTTTGTCAGTTTCTTATCAATCATTGTTTTGATAAGAAAAACAAGGAAGCAGAAACACCTAATATCTTATATCAGCTACAACCTTCAAAGACCTTCCTCTGTTCTTGCAGATACAGAAACCTCAAACCTACCACCTCATTTTACACTGAACCTGAAAAGTGTAAGACGCAATCCTCTGCATCTCACAGCAAGCACGGGCCAAAGAATTATCACAATCATCAAACCCAAAAGATGCGTGCTCATAAATTTATCTTAATTATTGAACTTTAACATTCCTTCGTTTCTTTTAAATAATTACTGACAAGCCAAATACAAAAAAGAGAAAACAGCTGGACAAATAAGATCTTTTTACAAACTAACTCCGATATTAAAAAGGGTAAGTCACAACCTTCAAGACATTCACGAGCTTGTTCAGCTGCTCTACAACTTGTTGCAAAACCTTTTCAGTTCCAGAGACAACTATGGTAAAGAGAGCCTTGTCTTTGTTCAAACCAACAGCAAGAGACTCGATGTTGTATCCCCGCCTAGCAAAAACCCCTGCAATTCGGTTTATTATCCCGCTTTCATCCCCAACAAACACTGAGATCGTGTGACGTTTCACCCTGAAATTTAACAAATGTGATATTAGAGAAGGAGAAAGGGAGGAGGGGTTGGAGAAAATGAAACTCATTATTAGCTTTTTACCATCAAGAGCTTTGTGTTAATTGCATGGCATATACCTAATAAGTGTTTAAAGAATAGAAACATGTACACAAAGCTTGCTAGAAGTCCAGTTCAGATGTACACATGTAACAAGAAGTCAGTGGCCTAGCGGTACCAGGCCCCAACTTCCCAAAAGGAGGAAAGGGCGTCGAGCTTCAGGGGAGGTATGTGTGTGAGTACCAACTAAGAAAAAAAAATAGAAGACTAGTTCAGAACAAAGCTGAAAGCAATGTCTCCCCTTCTATGCTTCTCCACCCCAACCCGCCAACCAAAAAAAAATAAAAAATTTCTCCTTTCGATCATTTAGACAGACACTGAGTTCGTTTATAGAGATCATTATCGTTAATGGAGTCCTAAACCATCAGCAGTTAAAGCTTACACTGATAGAGAATTGTCAAAACCCAAATCAACTAGAGCTGTCTTCTCCTTTACACTAACCTTATGATAACATAATTCGACAAAAACGTCATCCTTAGTTGTACTAAATGTTTATGTTCTCAGTCTCACTTCGTCACCCTCTCTGAACTACGGTACCATTTAGTTAAGCCATGCATTCAATTAAAATTCTACAGAATAACATCATTCCCAAACCACATGCATTTATAAATAAATACGAAAAATGAACAAAAAAGAGTTCTTTTTAGTATCAGGCACAAACCCGATTGGAATAATAACTCCATTTTCAAATCCCATCACACATGTAGACACACAAGCCTAAATAAATACATTAATCTTAAAAGCATATATAATCTCAGAAAATGAACAAAAAATGGTTCTTTTAAGTATTGAGCGCAAACCCAATTGGAATAACGCCTCCATTGTCAAGTGCCATCTCACATGTAGACACATAAACCTAAATAAACACATTAATCTCAGAAATAACAAAATCATACATTTATATATGCATAAACATGCGTACGTGATTGGAAGAGTGAAAAAGAAAATGAATAATGCAAGAGGAATAGCTTGTGCTCACTTAGATCGGGCGACTGGGGTTTCATTGTTTGCGATTCCACTACCCGTTTTGTTCTTGGTTGCGGAGACTACTCGCAAATTGGGTCTTTTCTTCTCGTTGTTGAATGTTGCACCTAGTTCCGAGTTTCTCCAGAAGTTTCCATTTCCAGCCCCCAAATTCACTCTGCAACTACTGCCGCTACTGGTACACGACGGCGCTTTCAAAGCCTCATCCTTGATGGTCGTCCTCGTTGGGTACGGCGACACAATCACCGCAGCCGCCATAAGTATTCGCCCTAGAGATAGAAATAACACTGAAAGCCCAAGCTGATGAAGTAGCTGTAACTGAAAGATGTGTGCGCAGACAATATTAATTTGACACGTTTCTTGCATAAAATATTAACATTTGTATGCTACATCAAAGTGTCGGCTTATGTATAGAATAAAATATAAATATTTCCCGTTAACGAATTTTAAGCTTATTATCTGCACTTTTTTCATTCAATGGAATAAAACGATGGAAGTGTTGTCTTACGTATCATTTCTTTTATATTTCTTTCATTCAAATATTTTATTTTCTATCAAACAAAACATACAAATGTAAAAGAAAATAATGTTAGAAGTTCTTCTAGCCCAATTCGTTACACCAAGTTTATAATTTAAGGGCACAAACGGAGTGTAATTGAATTTGATTAGTATTGGATTGAGTTACACCATTCGGTTACTAGTGATTTTTTAAAAAAATAAAAATTTACATCACATGTAAAACACAAAATGTATTAATTGGCAACTTTTATTATATAATTTGACAAATATCAAATTTAGTAATTCTTTTAGGGTTGGGAGCAATAAACACCATGCATATAGGATACATAATTAATATAGGTTCTTAAAAGTCCCAAACCTTTACTTTGGTGCGAAAAAGATTATGTTATCAGTAGAGTGATTAAAAGACTAAAATACCCTCATGTAACTGGTAAAACAAAATGTGAAGTACTAAGTAAGTATAAAATGCATAACTTTAAATATAAATGCATAATCTTAGATTAGGGTTTTTTTTTCCCTCACTTTGTCTTTGAAATTAATAAGGTTTTGAATTAGCGAGAAACCATGGAGAAAGAGATAATTTGGGAGTAGAGAGAGAAAGAAAGAGGCCTGAGAAAGCCACTATTGAAATATATATATATACATATGTGATTTATATATAAAATGGTATAAGGGCCATTTTGGGGTAGAGCAAAAGGGTGTTTTATAAATTTTATAGCTTAAAATAGTTATGTGCCATGTGGTAGTGTGACACGTGACTTCTTAAATATAATTTTATGACATAATATATACATTTAAGCCATTATTACTATTTTTTTTAAACTAAACGAATTTAAAATAAATGTTATTTTTCTAAATTAATGAGTAATAATGTATTTAAGTATAAAGATCAACTCCATTTCATTTGAGATAAAAGATGATGATCATGGTGAAATATAGTTAAGCATTAAATAAATAAAAAATTATACCATACATAATATCTGGGAGGAGAAAAATAAATAGAAGTTAGACTAAGAATATATATAATTCAAGTCAATACATTCACACACACATAAATAAATGATGGATCTAGAAATTCATATGGGGGAATTTATAAAGAGGGGTTTTTTTATAATTTCAGTAAAGGTAATTTTAAAATTTTATAGGTATAAATATAAAAAAATATAAATTTAGAAATATAAAATATAATAATAAAAAATTTCAGTAAAGGCATCCTTCACATCTCCGTCCCTATAATATATATATATTCTCTAGACAACAAATATATTCACACTTGCCCGACCCTAATCGGATGATCATGTTTTACATGTTTTCACGTTCTAAACAATAACCATGCATGACGCATTTATGAAAAACAATATGTATTAGAATGTTAGAATGTTTGTCTTCCTGACATTTGTTCACTTCCGACCCTATCAAGAATTTTCATTTTAATCTATCTAAAATAAATAATACCATTGGAGTATTAATAAGGATATTATATATTTTCTATGCAAGATATACTTTAACATATTTATTTATCTTTCTTAAGTATAGTACTTTTGAATTGTATTATATATATTTTTAAATATTATTTTCTCTTTTTCACATGTTATATATAGCATGATTTTGTTTATTAAATGCTTCAGCATATTATTATTCATTAATTTAATAAAAAAAATATTATTACTTTGCCTTTTAAATAAGAACAGTGGCTTGAAATTTATAAACAAGTTACTCATCGTGCTAAACAGTATTTAAAAAAAATAAAAAATTTAAGTTCACATAAAAAATAAAAAATTTCGAATTATGTTTTTAAACTTTGGTGTAGGTTTTTTAAAAAAATAAAATAAAATAAAATTCACAAAAAAAAAAATCAAATTATGTTTTTAAAGTTCCGTATAAGTACATTTTAAGATTTATGTGCAAGTTTGAAAAAAATTCATACTTGTCATGGTCGATTTCATTACGTAACGCTTAGGGCCCGTTTGACACGTGCTTTATTTTGGACGTTTTGTTTTTTGCTAAAATAGAAATAATGTTTTTTCTGTAGGAGTGTTTTGGAAAAATATCTAAAACACGTTTGGGAACGATGTGCTGCTGTGGAAATATCGGAAACAAAAACATACAAAACAT
>JAOTQH010000014.1:113177-124274 GCA_025631255.1 Cornus kousa | reverse complement strand
AATATGAAGAAAAAAAAAATCAGAGGGGCAAATTATAATTCTAGTGGGGGCATCTTCATAAATTATCAAAATTTGAAATATAAAATGCTAAAAAAAAAAAAAAGAATCTAGTGGGGGCGAATTGTAATTTTAGGGGGGGCATTTTCATAAATTTTGAAATAATTAGGGTATAAAATGTAAATATTAAAAATCCAAGGGGGGCATCCCCCGCAGTGGTCCCGTGGTAGGTCCGTGGCTACGTGCACCTTTATTTACAACAAAGTGTATAAACAAAATAATAATAATTAAAAAAATAAATTTCGACGAGTTGAGTACCCGTGGTGGATTTCAATCTTCATTTTCGTGGGAAAATTTGAGAAAAAAACACCACACATTGGTTTTTCGTTCCGAGTGTTGTGTGTGTGTGTGTTTTTTTTTTTTTTTTTGAAATGTTAAGCAACGGACAATAATGGACCTTAGGCCAAAACAGTCCAGTGAACTGGAAGCAAGATACAAAGCCTAAATAGGTGTTGACAAGGGAGAAGCCCAGCCCAATGATACAAAATGAATACAGGACAAGCCCAACCCATTGAATCCAAATAGAAAACCACAATTAACCACCTGAATCAGCTGTTACGTAACAATGGGTTCTCAATATTGCTTTTATTACTATCAATTTTTTATTTTTACTGCAGGTAGGTTTCGTATTTTTTTATTTTTACTTTTAAACATGTATTTTTAATCTTCTTCTTTCATTTCCGCAGGAAAAACTGAGAAAAAATATTGAACATTTATGGGCTGATTTTCTCGGGAAAATCTAAAAAAAAAAAAAAACTGATTTTCTCGAGGGAATCTGAGAGCTTTTTCTTTCTGTCGGCTGGTTTTCCCGGGAAAATCTAAGAATACCCTAGGTCAGAAGAATGCTGTTGTTCTTGTAAGATCATTTCCCTCACCTAACAGACCCTAGTGCTCTTTTAGGGCTTTTCATGAATTTTTGATGCATTTGACGAAGTGCATGCACAGTTAGGGCTCAATGGCGGACTCGAAGATGCCCGAAATGAACAGTCCAAATGAAGACAACAGTGCGAAGAGGTCGTTGAAGCGAAAGAGAGCTTCATTGATCCATTCATTGAGTACCCAGGAGAAAGCAAATCGAATCGATGCTTTACGCGAAGAGCTCAACGGTTTGTTCAAGTATTACAAGGAGGTTTTGGATAAGAAGGTGAAGTTTGATTTGGGTAATTGTGGTTCAAGCAATTCGGTGATTGCATGCATGATTGAAGAGAGCAATCTTCCATTTTCGAAGTTGGTTGATGAAATTTTTGAGAAAATGAAGGTGAATGAGAGAGAAAGTAGTTCTAGTGTTACTACTCTTGCTTCTGTGAAGAGCTCTGTGCTTTTTGTTGGGCAGAGATGTTCATACGGATTGCCCAATCCGGATGCTGATGTGTTGGAAGATGAGTCTGAATCATGCCTTTGGTGTTGGGAGGTGACATTGTTGTTCTCTCTATGTAGACATTTTGTGATTTTAAATTTTGTGAAGTTTAGATTAATGGGTGTTTTAGTTTATTTTTCCATCTTCAAATTACTGCTGTTTTTGGTCATTGTTAATCTATTTCTTGTTTGTTAAGTTTGCTACATAATTGGGCATATTTGATCTTTGTTGGTTCTCAATTTACCATGTTTAGTGGGTATCTCTTTATGAGACTGAATCATGCCTTTGGTGTTGGGAAGTGACATTGTTGCTTCTCTATATAGACATTTTGTGATTTTAAATTTTGTTAAGTTTAAATTAATGGGTGTTTTAGTTTATTTTTCCCTCTTTAAATTACTGTTGTTTTTTGTCATTGTTAATTTTTTTTGTTGTTTGTTAAGTTTGTTATATAATTGGGTATGTTTGATCTTTGTTGGTTCTCAATGTACCATGTTTAGTGGGTATCTCTTTATGACACTGAATCATGCCTTTGGTGTTGGGAGGTGACATTGTTGTCCTCTCTACATAGACATTTTGTGATTTTAATTTTTGTGAAGTTTAAATTAATGGATGTTTTAGTTATTTTTCCATCTTCAAATTACTGCTGTTTTTGGTCATTGTTAATATTTTGTTGTTTGTTAAGTTTGTTATTGAATTGGGTATATTGGATCTTTATTGGTTCTTAATTTACCATGTTTATTGGGTATCTCTTTTTCTACCTTTTATTTGGTCTATTCAGAATATTCTTAATTCCAATTGCTAAAACTATTAAAGATTGACAGATTGTTGTATCTTTCAGACCAAAAAGGTCATGCCAACTTTCCAGTTTTCAGAAAAATTCTTCACGTCTCTCCAGTTAGCAGCTTTGGTCCAGATAGCAATGGACCTTTGGTTCACATTTCTGAGAATCTGACTGAATGAAATAGGTAGTAGTTGTGGCCAAGGTTATTAAAATCAGGATTCTAGCATGCAGATAAACTAATTATTGGTATAATTTATTTATATAGAACTAAATACAATATCATGTCACTACATTAGATTTAAATAGAAAATTAAAAAATCATGAATCAATCATTTTTATGATTATATATTATATGAAATATTTAACTTAAAAAAAAACCTATTTAAAAATAATTCTATCTTAAAATACTCAAGCTACTCGTCCAAGGACTATAAGAAAGCCTGTAACATTGAGAGAGAAAAGGCAAAAATAAGTACTAAAGAATTTGTAGATAAAAGATTGATTTGTTTGAAGTAAACTTATTTAGCTTTAGAGAGATAGAGATGGAAACTGAATTCAATGGATTGAAGAAAAGTTTTTAAAGCAAAAATTTTGAACACCTTCTTTGTAACATATCATAGCAAAATAACCAACTAAAAGAAAAAATGGGCCAAAAAAAAAAGGAAACGGTCAAACTTGTGCTAGTCCAAAAATAACGAATCAAGTTGCCTAAGGTTGTTTAAATAGTTGTCTAGTTTAAAACAGACTTAGAAGTTAGAAGAATCAATGTAGAGTCAAAATAAGAATAATTTTTAAAATAATTATCATTTTTAGATCATTTATGTTGCTCTTGTGCTTTGTTTCATAATAAAATTTGATCTTGAGTCCTAACATATTAAAATACGAATAATAGATTAACATTCAATGGCTTTATAGTAGGATTGTCGTAATAGGGAGTCAAATTGGGATCCCATGGTTCTTGCAATCCTATAGGAATTCTATAAGGATTCAACCCTTATGGGTCATTTTGGGTATCAGGATCGATTAAGTACTTTTGGATCGTAACATCCGGATCGCGATTTTAATAACAGTACTTGCTGCTAATGCTAGTTTTCTCGCACCAGCATGAAACCTTTGGACTTAATTAAGTGCGAATGGAAAATGTATTTTTTTCCTAGTTGGGTGTTGGTTATTTAACCACTATTTTTTTCTATATGATTTTCCATTCGCACTTGATAAAGTCCTTTAGTTCTAAACTTTTGCTCCAGGTCCTGGAGCAATCATCAGAACGTTTGAGCTCTAGAAACTCCTTTCCTTGACAATGTATGATTGTATGTACTAATGAATGGCACTATTTTTTTGACAATTCGTAGATGTTTCATCATTGCAGCCTATTTCAATCTTCAAACCTTCTAATCCCGAGATTCCTCTTTCTTTTGGATTACGCACAGCTGCACATTGAACTCATGCACTGGTGTTTTAAATCGAAATGAATCAAAAAGGAAAACTTCAAAACTTTATTTCTTTCTCACTCTTATCAGTGTATTTTCATGTTATCTGTGTTTATTGGATGTATTTGATTGCTTTTTCTTAATATACCATAATTAGTTTTTTTAGCTTACTAGTGTGTCTATGTTTATTCCATTAAAGAATTACTGTATGTATTCAGTGTATTTAATATTTGTTGTTCTTTAACTCAACTTTGCTTATTGGTAGACTTTATTGTGATTAATTTCAGCTCATATGTTTTTTTATTATGTAGACAAGAGACCTAAAATTGATGCCGAAAACTATGAAAAGTGCAGTGAAAATTCGACGAACTTGTAGGAAGAAGATCCATGAGAGGCTTACTGCTGTTTCTGGTGAGCATATAATATATTTCCTAAAATACTGTTCAATTTATTGTAGTGCAAGTTCATCAACAAATTAGCAAGGAAAGCATAACATAATTGTTTATTATGCTTATATTTATCGTTATTATCACTATTATTATGATGTTATTTTTAACAACCATACCAGGGAATCAAGTCATCAACCAGCAGGAATAATCAAATAAGATTCTGATGCTGTAAAGAGGAACTTGAAATATGTCCTTAATAGTGGAGATTACTTTAAAGTGCATAAATTATGTTGATGCACCATCAGTTCCATGCTTGTTTCTTATAAAATCCATGTTGTTACTCACTAGATGAACATGGAAAATGGTATAAATCCAATTGGCTCTCTAATCTTCTATGCAGTTTCTTGGAGATGGTTTAGCTTCTAGGAAGCACGGGCACGCCTAAAAGGTTGAATTTTCCGTGTCAAACACACAAAAACATGTCAAAATATTTTTCTTTTTTGGACATGTCGCAGGCATGAGATGGACATGCCATACACACACTGAACACGCAGCAGATATTTGTGACTAATTAAAAGGGGATAATTAAAAAATTCCAAAAAGGAGCGGTTAAAATATAAAGTATGTGGAATTCTTTAGTTTCAAAAAATGCGGAGGTCAAAACATAAAAATAAAAAAAATAAAAAATAAAATTATATGAAATTCTGTTGAGCAATTTCATTTACTAGATTTTTTTTAAATGCTTATTACTTGTTTGAAATTGTAAAAGACCATATAGAGAACCAAACTTCAAACTGGTGACTGATCTTCGAAGCTTCAAAGTTAAAGCTTGTGCAACAAATATTTGTAAGCTAAAACATTTGCCCATGAATTTTTAACCACCAATCTATTTTACACGGACTCTTGCAAAATACATGAAATACCTGTACCGGACTCGTGTAACTCGGGCACGGGTATGGGGTGTGTCCAATACTTATGCTTAGACATGTACCTAGGAAGTATATCCTCAAATTATTACATAATTGTACATAAAGCTCTCTTATATGTTCTTTTGTAACATCATTCTTTCAAGACGAGACTTGTCAAAAAAATTATTCTTTCAAAACGAGTGGAAACATTATTCTACTCTAATAAAAGGGAAAATTGTGGATAATATGAGTGTCTATCTGTGTCCTTGTGTCCTTAGGATTAAATATTCAATAAATCTGAAACTTAGGCAGATACCCGCACTCGATATACATACCTGAGTCCACCTAACATAGCCACCAATATATATATACTGCATAATTATTCAGCATAATTTATAGTACTCCAAGAGTGATACTTCATTGTTGTTCAGCACAATTTATCAAATATACTCCAAGAGTTTTAAAAATAGAATCTTATTAAGTACTTAATGCCTTAACGTTTGAAAATCTCTAATTGTAGTAATCAATTAGACTCTCCATGATTTTCAACTTGATAATTAGACTCTCCAGGACTTTGAACATTAATATTACTCAAGTATTTGAAAATCTCCCACAAAGGAATCCTTTATGAAACAAAAAGGTTTTGCCTTATAGGGGCAGCAGATGTAACTCTAATTATACTTTTTATGGAAAAAGTTTGTAACTAGTTATGCTGTGCATGCATTGACAAAATGACAGGCAACCTTAAGCCCATGTAGGCAACTGCAATTACTGCCTATGTGGGAGGAGGTGCTTATTTGCTGAGAAATCTGATCTGCACTTTCCAGGAATTTCAAGTAGCATAGAATTTTAGTAGGTGATGTTTGCTTACACAATCGGTTGCTGATAGTTGTTGTTTCTTTCAGCAATGATAACTGCGTTAGAGAAGTCACAGAGCTCTCATAACTACAGTTTAGAGCTGACAAAAGCATCAGAAAAGCTTGCTAAAGTGTTAATTGAGGCAGATATCCGATTATTAGCTGAAAGCATGGAACAGAAAAATGGTGCTGACATGTATGTGTCTTTGGTAGCCCTGTTGGGTATGTTTTGCTGCTTTAACTTCTTTCTTTCTTTTTAATTTTGCTCATTGTTAAAGGGCTGAAAAGGAAGTGAAACAAGAAGAGAAGCTGCTAATTAAGCAATTGGAGAAAAATAAACGAGAAGTTGAGAAGGGGAAAAAAAGAATGGATCTCGAACAACAGAAGGAGAAGTGGCAAAGTGTAAGTATGCTAGTTTTTCAACCCTACTTGTGTTGTTTAGTCAAGACTGCAGATATCCTTTTTGTAAATTTGTCATATGACGTGACATATGCTGTTTGGAGAGTGTGTTTGTCCCTTATGGATACTGTTATTATTATTTTTGTTTCAACAATCTCTTTTGCAATTTTAAACTAGACATAGAAAAAGAATTTGATTAGCCTGGAAAGGAAGTGAATATAAAGATCTTCCATCTCATGAATCTTTAAATTTTAAGTACCTAATTTAGTCTGTTCCTTAAATGCTGTAGGCTGTCACTTTGAATTAGAATGTGGTAATGGTTTCTCAAGTAATGTTTCATGGACTTTTTCCATTTCTAACTCATGCTTTTCTGATCTTCTTTCTTAACCACAGGAAAAGGAGCTAAAGCGGTTACAAGACGAGGCAGAGAAAGAGGAAAAGCGCCGTGAGAAAGAAGAATCTGAAATGAGGAAACATCTACGAAGGCAGCAAGAGGAAGTGGAGAAAGATTTACGACGCCGGGAGAAGGAAGAAGCTGAATTAAAAAAGCAACTTGCTTTGCAGAAGCAAGCGTCCATCATGGAGCGCTTTCTTAAAAGAAGCAAGAATAATTCAACTCGCCAAAATGATCAGTCCTCAACCAAAGCAACAACTTCCAATCCATCCCCTAGCAGGAGTGAAAATATGCCTGAATCGGTTACCATGTCAATGGATTATGCGCTTGCACTAAAAAATGAGATTAATACAGAGGATATCCACAAGTAGGTTCTTTACTACTTTCTTTATTGTTGAATTTGTCACTCTTGGTTTGCAGATATTAGCAATGAGCTTCGTTGTGTGTGTGTGTGTGTCTGCGTGTGCCTGCGTGTGGGAGTGGTGGGTGGGAGGGTGGGGTTAAGCAAAATCATATGATAATAAGTTGATAAGTCTTTTTGTTCCATTTTTAAGGTCACACTTGGTTACTTGGCGTCACCTGGGTCATTCGGCTCGTTCAAACAGAAAACAGCATTGGGGCATACGTCAAAAGCCTAGGACTGAATTAGTCAAGGAACTTAAGCTTACTTCTGGTGCAGGAGCCACCCGTGATGATGGTTTGAGCATCGAGAAGCTTGTTGATGGATGGGATGAAACACGTAGTGATGGCAGGTCCTGTCATAGAAATGCTGATTGTTCTCTTCCTAGTAGCCAGAAACGCAATAGGAGTAAGCAATTATTGCAGTTTGACAAGAGCAATAGACCTGCGTTTTATGGCATTTGGCCAAAGAAAAGGTAAGCTACTGTTTCTAGATTTTAAACTCTGGTACACTGTTAGGGAATATATTTCAAAATGCACCATAACTGGGATTTCTTGGATGAGGGTGATGTCTAAGGAGAGCCCTTGAACAAAACCCCATTGTTTGATCAATTTTCTCCGGGGTGTCTCAGATATGATATCATCGTGCTTTGTTCCATAATTGATAGTGATCAATTAATAAATTGGCTGGTAAATGCAATCTCACTGTACATTGGGTGAACCATATGTTGCCATTTATCATGAAGTCAAAGTACTGCCTGAAAGTCATTTTCCTGGCAAAACTGCCTGCTGTTTCAATGAACCTGCAAGTGAAATGGTGATAATCTTGTGGCAATAGGTAAAGACAGATTATATAGGCAAGAAAATGCTTGATGGTGAGTTGTTTGGCTGAATGAGCATTATATCTAGCATGAGGCATTGGCAATGGTATAAACCCACAGCTAGATGACCCTACCCAAAGATATTGTCTAGATCAAGAATCAGTGTGACTGCTTGATTTTTACTGTGTTATTTCTTGCATTTTTATTCACTATTACAGATGAATTTTACCTGACATTGTTGTTTTAAGACTTCTAACCAATGTATTGTGAATAGTTAGGAGTTATTAACTGAAGTTCTTTTTTTTTTTTACTTATGAGATGATTAATGGGCATGAGTACACTTATGCACTTCAGTGCATAGAGTTTTAATAAACATCTCAATGTTTAGCTTTTTACACTTCATTTGACATCTTGTAATTATTAATTATTTGCAGATATTTTTTATGATGTTCTTTTTCTTTTCCCTGCAACAAACTAGAACATTTTTTCTTTTGGTTAGGTAATCTGCAATATACTCTTTGCTTCTCTGTAAAGTAGTTTTAGTTTTGTTTTATTTTTGCGAAAATGATAGAAGGAACCATTATCCCGTCCTGTTATATCATTCCCATGTTTTGAGTCCTCAGCCTATCACTTGAGGTGTCTCAGGCCCACCCCCTACCACTCCACCTATAGGTTGTTGGTTCCTTTAGTATCAAGTTAGTCTTTCTAATCTACAGGTACTTTTGTAATATGTAATGATTCCTTGACCGTATGGGTTTGTTTGGAATAGTAATGGCATTGGTTGTATGGGTTTTTGTTGTCTCTTCAGTCAAGTTGTTGGACCACGGCATCCTTTCAAGAAGGATGCAGAGTTGGATTATGATATTGATAGTGATGAAGAATGGGAAGAGGTATGCATGAGTTTGTTTTTTTCTTTTCCCTTTTTTTTTCCCCTGGGTATGCATGAGTTTGTTCTGATGTAATAATTTTTTAAATGATATATGTACCTAAAATTTTCATTGCTCAGGAGGAACCTGGTGAAAACCTATCAGATTGTGAAATGGATGATGATAAGGAAAGTTTAGAGGAAGGATGTTCCAAAGCTGATGATGAAGATGAAAGTGAAGATGGCTTCTTCGTACCTGATGGGTATCTCTCAGAAAATGAGGTACTTCTGATGTTGTGAAGCTTTATCTCGGTCCCATCAATTTTATTTTGAAATTATTTCAAACTGGGGACTTAAACTTAAACTGGCAACTAAGCCTGTTCAAAAACTGTTGAAATGTGTAGTTGCAGGATTAATCCTGCACAACGTGCCCGGTTCTTTACTGAGATTTTAAATCAATATTAGATGAGAGTTGGTTCTGTGAGGGGTTACCATCTTTTGCTGGGCTTTTATATCCCGGTGTATGCTCATGCACCTTGTATTTTGTATAAGTTCTTATAATATGCTTGCTTACCTTCCTTTAAGGGAAATAAGTAAAAACAAAAACAAGTTTTAGATGATGATCAACATTGCAAAAACCATAATCCAATTCTATAATGTTCAACAAGTGCCTTCATATGCACTGATACACCTTCCTCAAAATCTACTCTCATACACAGAGAATTGAGAGAGCCAAATGTTTTATGGGCACATGCAGTAACTGATACTGCATTTTATGCATGGTTGTTTTTGTTTGCATTGTTATACCTTCTCTTGTCAGTGCAAACCTGTTGGGGTGAGAAACACCAGAAATTGTGTATTTTTCTTTTCTTTTCTTTTTTTGTCTTTTTTTTTTTAAAAAAAAAAAGACAAATATCATGAACAATGTATATCGTATATCACAGGATTTGAAAGCCAAAAAGCACCAAGCTGTCTGCTTAATTATGGCATTTGTCTGGCTTCTGCGTGCAGGGAGTACAAGTTGATAGAATAGAATCTGATCACTTAGTTGAGGAGGCCAGAAGTTCAGAGAGTTGTAAGCAGGAGTTGGAGAGCGAGGAGTTTTGCATGTTGCTTCGACAGCAGAAACATTTACACAAATTGACTGAGCATGCTCTTCGGAAGAACCAGCCCTTGATAATATTGAATCTAATGCACGAAAAGGCCCCATCTTTAACAGCTGAAGATCTCACTGGTAGTCTGAAACTTGAACAGACGTGTTTGCAAGCTCTGAGCATGCATGCTTTCCCTGGTGGCTCATTTATAGAGATATCGCCTAGCAGTAATGTGCTTGAAGAGGATCAAGAGGCCTGCCCATCAAGTTGCAAGGGCAGTACCACACCGGTGGCAACCGCTACAGCTATACTGGTCTCAGATTTACCTCAAATTGTAAGTTCTGCATTTTATTTATCTGTTCAGTAAGTTTCCCTGGAGGTTTGTTGGGATGCCAGTAACCTAATGGAAGGGATATATAATGCATCAAAAACTTTGAAGTTAGTTGTATTATTATTTCTAAACCTTTAAATTCAGCAATATACTCAAAAAATGTGTGATATTCACCCTTGATAATGTAATGATGGTGCACTTCACTCTGCTAAACATGAACTTGATGTATTCTTTCAGGTATCTGCCATTCAATCATGCTCACAGGGCATTAACAAGGTGGTGGAGTCCTTGCAACAGAAGTTCCCCACCATCCCAAAGTCTCAGTTAAGGAATAAAGTGCGTGAGATATCAGATTTTGTGGATAACCGTTGGCAGGTTAGTGAAACTCATTTCCATTCATCCTTCTCATAGTGAGAGGTCAAAACTCCTATATGCTTGTGGCTCATAGTTATGAATTCTGTTTCAGTACATGTTGTTTTCTCACTGAAAGGGTACATGTCAGCGTGTTTACCTTTTTGGATTTATTGCTATTATATTTTGTATGAAAAATCTATGTCCACAATTTTAAAAATTTTAATATTAAATTATTTAGAAAGTTTTGAAATACTTTTGAAGATTTTGAGTTTGTCATGCATAAACTAGGTTGTTGAATGCAGAACATAGTCAAATTGTTTAATCTGTAGTTCAAACTTGCAATGGCTGAAGATATTTGACTGAGATTCTAAGGACTTTCTTTTAAACGATCTCACGAATTTTCAATAAGATGGTGTAAATGTGTAGAAAGTTCTTAAAGTTAGAATAAAAAAAAAAATGGGAAAAGATTTCGTGAATAGAAGATTAAACCTTTGGATGGATATTAGCGGGCGTTTCCCACTTAGGTGCTGTTTGATAAAACTGAAAATTATATACTGAAAATCTTAAGTACTGAATTTTAAGCGCTGAAATTTTAAGTGCTGAATGTATTAATTTGAAAACCCGTTTGATAATGTTTTAATTTTAAATACTGAATTTATTA
>JAOTQH010000014.1:100695-113077 GCA_025631255.1 Cornus kousa | reverse complement strand
CAACCACGCTAGGACAGTCTCCCTAGTTCCCTCTAGGCTATATTAACAGATCGGCCCATTGGTTACCGCGGCGACACGAGTTTTCTAAAAATCTCTTTAACCAAAACATTTTTCCAAAATCTTTTTTTCATTTGTTCAAAACCATTTCCCTTCATTCATGCCCCATAATATGCATGTATGTCTTATGTATACATTACTAGGGCATTAAAGAATTTTTACAACACAATAAGCATGTTTACAAATAATTCTAGGAAAATTTCCATAAACTTCCATGTATCATTCTAGTAATCTTGTCAACACAATAGCATAGGAAAATCAATAATTAAGCATGCTCTCCATACAAATTAACAATTACACATAATTATATGCTTCATATACAATATCAAGTCATTTAAAAAACAAGTAATTTAAATTAATCATGCTTAACAACAATTTAACTAGAAAAAACTCACAAAGGTGCAAGAAAAATGTGAATTAGAGACCCCTACCTCAATTTGAGCAAAAACCCCCAATTTCACCTCAACCCCTAGAATTTAGAGATCCTTCAAATGGTGGCCAAAAAGGAATTGGCTCGATTAATTTGTAGATCTCGTTGTGGGCTTCAATTTGCCGCAAATGGCACTCAAAACCACTAAGTATTGAGAGAGAGATCTAGGATTGAAGATTGAACTCAAAAGAAAAAGAAAAAGCAAGAGAATGGGGTGAGAGAAAGATACCAGCGGGAGGGGAAGAGAATGTGAGACCAAATGGGTGGTCTCTAGCCTTAAAACCAATCATGGTGGGCCCCACTAGTTTCTTTTTATTTTTCCTTTTTCTTTCTAACTTTAATTCACACCACATACACATATAAACACACATAATAAATCATAACCATAGGCAACACATTAAATAAAATAAATTTGATGCAATTGGACCCAACTAGAATTCCCGCGAGCAACAATTCCGGTAGCGGGTTCCACATAGGACCGTCCGGCCCGAAAAATAGAAAAATGCGAAAATGGTCACCCTTACATTTTAAAGAGTCCTGGACTCAATGAAATGCCCCAACAATTCTAGGACACAACCGATACACTCCACAATGTCCAGCATGAAAAATATGAAAGGACAAAAATGCCCTTGCAGTGACAAAATTTCCAAAAAAAAGGAAAATGATGAAAATCGGAAACATCACAATTACACGTTTTAGAGAAAGTTGCATTAGCTCACTCTTGAAAATTGGAGTAGCTTACACAAACCTCATGTGGTATGGACATGTGAGAAGGAATTTGAATGCACCCGGCTGCTAAGGCTTGGTCAAACCTTCGCGTGAGTGAATCCATTTGAAGTGCAAGTTCCCTGGCCTTATTAACCTTTAGAAAATTTTCAACTTTTAGAATACCAGAGGTCTTCGACCGAGAAATAAAAACTCGTTGCACAGAATTTTCACTTAGATTTTCAAAAAGGTTCCATGCATTATCCTCACTTTTATCCAAGAATTTTCCACAACATGAAGCATCAACCAAGTGTCTATAAGGTTCAATTATACCTTCATAGGATATACGCACCAACTGCCATTTTGGGGTTTGATGATACGGACACTTGCGAAGAAGATCATTGAGTGTCAAGTTTCATGAAGTTGTTCCCCTGGGATTTGGGAGAACGCCATGATTTCCCTCCTCATTTGATTGGTTTTGGCCACAGGGTAATACTTCGTCAAGAATTCTTGTTGAAATTGAGCCCAAGTAGTGATTGAATTGCATGGCAAAGAATTTAACCAAAGTTTTGCTTTGTCTTTCGGAGAGAATTGGAAGAGATGCATCCTAAAAGAATCATCGGTAAGGGTGTTCAGTTTGGTAGTTAAACAGATTTTTATGAATTCATCGATATGCTTATAGGGATCTTCATTGGGAAACCCATAACAAGAAGGAAGCATCTGGATTGTTTTGGGTTTAATCTCAATGTGTGTTCCATCGGTGTCTGAGAATTGAAGGTAGGGGGGAGATGTGTATGTTGATGGAATGTAGTGGTCCCTCAGAGGTGTAAGAACAGATGCAAGTTGTGCAACTACTCCCAGTGGGTTATTACCATCAGCCATGTTTTTATTGGATGATTCTCATAACAATTTAGAGTCCTTTCTAGAAGTTCTTCAAAATTATTTAAGAGTCTTTTCAAGTTCTGGGTCAAATTCAAGTAATGGGAATGATAATAAATGCCGACCTAACATGCACTGATTTTCCTAAAAATAAAGAAAAATAAATAAATTTCAAGCGAAGAAAGAAAAACGCAAAATCTCACAGAAGGTCCCGAAACCATAGCTTATTCCCTTATGCTCCTCTGCTCTTGCACCTAAATTCTTGCACTTGAAACAAAAAGAAATACGATGAGAAGAAAAAAAGTCCTAAACTAGGAATCAAATTCGAACTAATCTTTAACTCAACAATAAACCATTACACAGTCCCCGGCAATGGCGCCAAAAATTGATGTATGTATTATCAATGATAAAAAAATCACTTGCAATAGAACGAATCCTTGTAGGATAACTGTGATACCCCTCGATTCTGGAACACAAGTTGATTAGGTCCGCGCACTAAACCGAGGGATATCAAATAATTAAAGTAATAAACGAACACGAAATACAAAAGAATAAATTCTCCAAAAGAATACAACTCGGGAATCCTCAAACACGGACCCCTAATAAATCCTATAATTGATAATAAATAAATGTTTAAAAACTGAAAAACTAAACAGGAGATAAAATCCTACAGCGACGACACCGGAAGAATGAAGATGCCAAGTCTCTGATCTGCATGAACAACTGCTAATCCTGCTACAGACGAGGACCTGAAAAATATAACAATGGTGGGTCAAAACCCACAACAAGTCATTTCTACGATAACCCAAACAAAGACCTGAAGAACCTACACATCTATAGCTAACTCACGCAATAGCTACATAATTGATAAGTATATATAAATATATACACTAAAGACTCTTACTGGATTAAGGCAGACTCAGCCGTGCAGTGGGTATCTCATACAAATCGCACACGAAGATAGTCACGAGTCCTCCTTTTACCAGGGCACACACATTCCTAATTCAGCTACCCATCTCAATTGGCAATATACGTCTACATCTTAACACTAATCCTAAGATCTCAAGCTCATATCGTGGCATATATCCATATATATATATATACATATCCTATAACAATAAAATAAACTATCCGCCATAGTCTTTCAATGGCATGTCATCCAAATGGTTCCGTGACTTGACACGAAGAGATGAGACTCAACTTATTAGCTAGTCCCTCCACATAAACCAAAATAAAGCCATATCCTAACAATGACATACATAGAACCAAATCCTGACATTGGTCCTCAAGCAAATCCTAACATATATATATCATGTCTCAAGATTATAAAATACAGATATGCAAAGTGTAGTTTACTTATCTCCTGTTACCTGTAAAAGTAAGATTAGAATGCCATTTAAATTAAAAAAAGAAGAAGTAAGAATAGAAGGAAGTTTTCTTGAAGTCAAAAACCATTTTTTTTGGGGAGATGTAAAAAGATTTTTCTCTTATGCTATGCTTGGTTGGAGGGATGGATGAAACTTTTCGTATTTGGTTGGACGGAAGGGGAGGGAAAGGAAGGGAAGAGAGGGATGAAGCAAGAAGGGATGAACGTCCCTCATTTCTTCGTATTTTCCTATCGGTCCAATTTTTGGGGGATGGGGGGAGAGAGAGTGAATAACTACTACAAATATACAATTTACGATTTTAACCTTTTCAAAAAAATTCAAATGAATGTTTACCTTTTATTATATTATACAATGAAGGTATAGTGGTATAAAAATATAAAAACTCTATTTCCCTTCCAAAAAAAATATATATATATCACCCCATCCATCATTTCTACTATCCATTTTATTCAACTAAATAAAAAATTGAGACATTCCTTATCCACCCCCTCTCAATTTTTCCATTCCTCCAACCAAACTAGGGCTGCAACTCGGGCAGGTTGGGCGGGTTTGAGGTATAACTTGAGCCCAACCCACCATATAAAATGTTAAACCCAAGCTCAAGCATAACCCTATTATCAACTTTAACTACTCAACCCAAACCCAACCCATTCTTCTACTTTTAAATTCAGGCTTGCAACTCGGGTTAGATTCTGGGTAAAAACTTCGGGTTGGTTACTCATATGGCTAATTTTTACACCGAAAATTTAATATGATCTTGAATTAGTTTTAGATTGAATTACTCTTAAACAAGAAAAAGTTTAAAGACTTTTTGTAGATTTTTAATAAATTACAAACAAAATTTTAAAAAATTCCCCTAAATGTCAACATACAATAAGTTAAGATTTAACAAAACAAGTTGAAAAGAAAAAAAATAATTATAATTTAAATATTATATATAATGTATTTAAAAGTAAAAATATATATGAAAATAATATTAGAATTCGGATTCGGGTTGGCTCGGGTTGCTAGCACTTCAACCTAAGCTCAACCCTAATTAAATTCAGGTTGAGATTTTTTAACCCAAACCTAACCCTAATTGTAAAAATGATTTCACATGCTCGTAAAAAAATGGGGATAGGCTCGGGTTGGGTTCGGATTACCCAACGCAAGAGGTACCCCTAAACCAAACAGAGCATTAACGTTATTTATAAGAGTTAAACTAAATCGGACTAGTTTTTCACATTTTTGTTCGATTTGGTTACATGTCATAACAATCAACGGTTTCTAATTTATTTAAAACAGTTGAGAATGATTTGGTTCCGAATTAGACAAGAACCGAATCGAATCGGACCATATGCAACCCTAGTTACAATATGTTTTGGTTTGATTGGTAAATTAGAGTTATTCCCCAGTTTGTTTGTATACAGGTCGGACCTGATGGCCATCCATCCGGAAAACGCGTCTCTCACGCTCCCTTCCCATCGCGTGGCCAACTCATCACAGCGCACAAAAAAATAACGAGGGCGGGAAATGAAATATTGGCTGTTTGGAGCCAAAATTATCTATTTTTTCGCTTGGCGGGAAAGCTCATTTCTCATTATGAAAAAACAATAAATTATACAAAGAAATAGGAATTCGAAGAGGTGTGGAAAATTTCAGTTTTCGGCTATTCGTTCTGAAGAAAATCTGAAGAAAAACAAGGGATTTTTGGCTTGAGTTATTGAGAAATTCAGAGTTTTTCTTTTTGTGGGTTGATTTTCTCAGGAAAATTTAAGAAAACCCTAGATCAGAAGGGTGTTCTTGTTCTCACTCGAATCTTTCCCTATCTTCTCGAAGACCCTTTGTGCTATTGGGCGGTTTTCGTCGATTTGTATTATCTTCGAGAGAGGGCAAGCACAATTAGGGCTCAATGGTGGACGTAGTGGTGATCGATCTGGAAGAATCGGAGAAGCCAGAAATGAACAGTTCAGATCAAAGCAACAGTGCGAAGAAATCGTTGAAGAGGAAGAGAGTTTCATTGATCGAGTCACTGAGTACAGAAGAGAGATTGGCTCGGATCGAGGCTTTACGCGAAGAGCTCGATGGTTTGTTCAAGTATTACCGAGAGGTTTTGGATGAGAAGGTGAATTTGGATCTGAACAACTGTAATTCGAACAATTCGAGGATTGCTTGCTTGCTCGAAGAGAGCAATCTTCCCCTGTCGAAGTTGGTCGATGAAGTTTACCATAAATTGAAGGCCAAAGAAGGTGAAAATGGTCTTAGTATAACTGTTGCTTCTGTGAAGAGTTCTGTTCTTCTCATTGGGCAGAGATGGTTCTATGGAGTGCCCAGTGCGGACGCTGATGTGTTGGAGGACGAGACCGAGTCGTGCCTTTGGTGTTGGGAGGTGATGCCATTGTTTTCTATAGCTTGTTTCTGTTAAACAATTTAAGTTTTGGTTAACAGATATATCAAATCTTTACTTTTTGTCCTCCTTAGAATTAATGGGATTATTGGTTTTTTTTTTTTTTTTTTTGGTTTATGAAGTTTATTAGCCACATATGACATTTGTTGCATTTAATTGTGCATTTAAATGGTCTCATTAAACATTTTATTTAGTTTATTCAGTCCCCCCCAAATATACATATGAAAGTGCCTGTTTGATCTCTAAATTTACAAGTTAATTTTAAGTTGTTATTTATTAGTATATACTTGATTGATTTTTCTTAATGTATCATATTTAGCTTACAAGTCCATTTTTTCTGCATTCATTGAGTAATTAAAGCCTTCAACTTGCCATGTTTATTGGATAATTAGGGTAAATAAAGTTTTTAACTGGATGTATCGAATAATATTTAATATTTGTTGTTTTCCAACTTAAATTTGCTTAATAGGAAGATCTTACATCTTGCTTGTTTGTTATTGTGCAGACAAGAGATGTAAAATTGATGCCGAAATCTGTGCGAGGAGCACTGAGAATTCGTAGGACTTGTCGGAAGAAGATACATGAAAGAATCACTGCTGTTTCTGGTAAGTCATATATTTATTTATTGAGATATTTACATTTCATCTGGTTTAAGTTCATCAAAAACTTAGCAGGCAAGGCTTGTCTTTGTGGTACTTCTATCCATGACATGACATGATTGGAATAGCCTGTTGAAATAAGATTTTGTGGCTGACGTGTAGTGGAAATATAGTTAATAGAGCATGATATACATTGCTAAGCCATTAGAATTTTCTTACTTAAGCTTTTGGGGAAGAGATGGTTTAACACTCTGCAGTTGGGTCAGTTTGACTTCTTGTTGTCATCCTCTAGTGTCATCAATTAGGAATGTGTCCTTAAAAATATATCATTTACAATTTGCGACAATATCAAGATATAACATAAAATGTTTATATCTTCATCTAATAAAAATTTAATAATACTTTGCTACTAGTTGTAAAATCAGCAGTAAATGCAGAGAATTACTGAATCAAAATGGAAACATATGTTAAAGCTCACAGAAGCAATATGTGAACTAGAACATTTGTCAACAAGTAATTAACCACCCGTATCGATAAATTGCATTATTGCCCAGCTTAATTTAATAATTAGATTTAAAGAGTTCATTTAATACTCAAGAAGTTTTCAATACTGGAACATCTTTACAATACTTTTGAAAATTCCTCATTGTAGTTATCATTTAGATCCTTTAAGACATCCAACAAGATAATAAAACTCTCCAACGCCTTCAACTAGAAGGATACTTAATACTTGGGAATCCCCATCATATTGTTTTCTTCACCAACTAGCATGGAAATGGAGTGGGTTTGGGAATGAGTCTCATATTTTTCTCCAAGATGAGGACATTTAAAAAGGAGAAATAGGAGGGAAAAAGGTTAGGTGTTAAGCGTACACCTAGTCTAACGTTGACAACTTTGAAACGGTCAACTTAGTTGAATCTTTTGTGAAGTATTCAGTAGTTAGAGTTTCAGGGCATGTAAAAAAGGTCCCTCTTTAGTTTCTAATGCAGTGCTCATTGAAGTAATGGAGAGTTCAAGCTTAAATCATTAAACCAAAAGGTTATGTTCTGAAGAAGGTGGCATGCTAAATTTAACTGTCCTGTTCCATTTATTGAGAAAATAAGGAATCCTAAACCCACATATGCAACTGCAATTACTGCCTATGCAGCAGGGACACTTACAAAGGAGTCTGATACTCGCCCATTTGAGGTGAACTCAGATTAACATAAGATTCTATCAGATGATGTTGGCTTACGGTATGGCTTACTAATGTCATTTTTTTATATATTCATTTCAGCAATGATAAATGCATTACAGAACTCAGAGAGTCCTCAGAGCAATGGACATGAGCAGATGAAAGCATCAGAAAGGCTTGTCAAAGTGATAAATGAGGCAGATATTCGCTTGTTAGTTGAAAGCATGGTGCAGAAGAATGGTTCTGATAGGTATGTATTGGCAGTAGCTTTGTAAGTACGTTTATTGCTTTATGTTCTTTTTTCTTTGTTTTAACTTTAGTTCATTGCTGTAGGGCTGACAAGGAAGCAAAAAAAGAAGAGAAATTGATAATCAAGCAATTAGAGAGAAATAAACGAGAAGTTGAAAAGGAGAAAAAAAGAGTGGAATGGGAGCTTCAGAAGGAGAAGCGGCAAAGTGTAAGTTTTATTTCAGCCCTACATGTGTTATTTAGTCAAGGCTGCATGCATCTTCTCCATATATTTGTGCTTTGGCAAATGATATATGCTGTTTAGCTCTATATATGTTACCCTTAAATGTATTATTTATTAATTTTTTCAGAACTCAGGCAACTAAGATTATTTATATGGAACAAGATTTTTCTGGTTTGGAAAGGAAATTTAAATGAATTTTTGCATCATGTACCAAGGAATTGTTTTGAAATCTAATATTCCAAAATTTGTCTTCACATCTTGTTCTGTCAATTATCTATTTAAATTAGAAACTGGTAGCCACTGTTCAATTAATGGTTCATGAGCTTTTTCTGAATCTCAGTCATTTTCTAAATGTATTACTTCATTGCAGGAAAAAGAGCTAAAACGATTACAGGATGAGGCAGAGAAAGAGGAAAGGCGTCGCCAGAAAGAAGAATCTGAAATGAAGAAACAGATAAAAAGGCAGCAAGAGGAAGCAGAGAAAGATCAACGACGTCGTGAAAAGGAAGAAGCTGAATTGAAAAAGCAACTTGCTTTCCAGAAGCAAGCGTCACTCATGGAACGCTTTCTCAAAAGAAGCAAGAATAATTTGGCTTGCCAGAATAACCAGTCTTCAACCAAAGAAATGACTTCTGAGACATCCCCTAACATGACTAAAACTATGCCTGAATCGGTTACTCATTTAATGGACTGTGCTCTTTCACTAAAAAATGAGATTTATACAGACGATATTCGCAAGTAGGTTTTCTTAGAACTTGTATACTCGGTTCCTGGAGTTCAATGATAACCCTACTTGTTACATTTTGTAGGTCACACTTGATATCTTGGTGTCACTTGGGTCATTCAATTCGTTCAAATAGGAAACAACATTGGGGCATGAGGCAAAAGCCTAAGACAAAATTGATCAAGGAAATTAAGCTCACTATAAGTAGAGGACTAGCCCGTGATGATGAGTTGAGCATAGAGAAGCTTGTTGATGGATGGGATGAAATGAGTGTTGATGGTGAATCCAATCATAAAAATGGAGACAATTCTCTTTGTAGTGGCCAGAAGCGTAGTAGGAGTAAGCAGTTGTTGCAATTTGATAAGAGCCATAGGCCTGCATTTTATGGTATCTGGTCTAAGAAAAGGTAAACCCCCACCATTTCATAGATTTATATTTTGTTGAACTGAGCAAATCCTTCAATGCACACCACAATTGCTGTCATTGATGAGCAAATGTCTTACGAATCCCCTCAGATAGAGCCCCCACCATTTGATCAATATTCTTTAATAATTTGGATATGTTTTATCATGCTTTGGTACAATATAAGTCGTGTCATCATCATCTTTGCCTTTGTTGCATATGGCTGGGGTCGGCTACATGAAGTGTCTTTTTTTTGTTCTTTGTTATATAGCACGTCTTCTTTAATTTTTAATTTTTTGAATTATTTTTAATTATTTCATCCCATGTAAGTTTTGGTACCTTACCTTCTAGGTAAACAACTGCTTCTGTTCTAACTGGTGCATCCCATGTAAGATAAGATCCATGTTACATGGAGTTTTCTGAACTTTTGGAAGTATTTGTGTCTAACATGATATTGGCTAGTTTGATATGTCTACCTAGAAATATAGCCTACAAGTGTCTTTCATAATTCAATTTCACTATATTATTTTACATAATTTTTTCTTATGTTTGCCTCAAGATGAGTTAGACACTCTAAATGTTGTATGCATAAACTTCTCAATTTATCCAATGCCGAACAAAGAGGGGTAGCTGTAGACACCCATACGAAGATAGGTAGCCACACCCAACCTATGTACTTGGATCCATGTGAAATGCATTTATCACGGATTTTTTGTTTTCATCAATTTACATGTTCAAGAGAAGCTAGGAAGCATGGACATGGATATTAGATATTGACATGAAACATGACACCCTAACATGGTGAATCTGGAAAAAAAATGAACAGACACAAAGAGGATACGGCAACTAAACTATACATAAAAGTTCCATTAGGAACTAAAAACATTACCTCATGACAACTAAATCTAATGTTCTATGACTAGATGAAATTTGTAAATAATAAAATCATTATCAAAGTTTGATTCTTATTGTTTAAGTAGGTCAGCCATCTTCAAGAATTTTGTTTTAGTCATTTACTCTTTTGTTAACCATCTTCAAGTGTAAAATTATATGCACATAAATTCTCACTTGTGCTTTGTAATGTGAAAGCTGTTTTTTCTTATTTTAGCTAACTTAGAAGATTCCCCAAACCCAATTCAGTATTTTGAACTCTTAAAACTTTTATTAACTGAGTTACCTAATGTCCAACCACTCACTATACATTTTCACTGGTTTTGTAAGTTGCAAGGTAGGTGGTGTTTGATATATATTTTTGCATATAAAACTGATATGGTGCAATTATTGGAGTTGGATAATGCAATTTGAGTGTCATTTAAAAATCAAGTTCCACTCAAAATAAGTTACTTTTAAGTAAATGGAAAATCACTTTTCACTTATCACTAATATGCTCAATGAAAATTTGTTTTAAAGATTTTATGTTATTGAACAAATTTACCTTAAAATAAATAAAATAATCTACAGTTTTAGCTCTTAAAATTTCCAGCACTTAAAACACCTTGTCTTTTTAATCTACAGATACTTTATAATGTGTATTGATGCCTTGACTACATTAGGCTTTTCTTGGACTATGGCACTCATTCTATAGGTTCCTATTTGTTTTTTCAGTCAAGTTGTTGGACCACGCCACCCCTTTGTGAAAGATCCAGACTTGGATTATGATGTTGATAGTGATGAAGAATGGGAAGAGGTATCTCTTGGTTTTTCTATTTTCACTCTGATTATCTTTGAAAAGATATGTGCAATTAAAATTTTAATTGTGCAGGATGAACCTGGTGAAAGCATATCCGATTGTGATAAAGATGATGAAGAGGCAATTTTAGAGGAAGGATATTCAAAAGCTCAAGATGAAGATGAAAGTGAAGATGGTTTCTTTGTACCTGATGGATATCTCTCAGAAAACGAGGTATTAGTGCTGTGAAACTGCATCTTGTCCAACCAAATTTCTTATGTAGTAATCATTCTACAGTGTCTAAAATTTAAAATCTTGTGAATCTGGAAATTAAACTGGCAATTAGATATGCTTAGAGTTAAATATCAACATGTAGATGCATTGTTTTTTTAACATACATATATTTGTAATCTGCAGTGTCATTGAGTTCTACTTTTGTGGACTTTAACACCTGTACATGTTTGTTTTCTTGCCATATTAAATCTGAAGTTGTAAAATCCAATATATATATATAGCAAATTTGTTGTGAACGAATTTCAATGAGGTTTTTGAGGGTGCAGGAATTTAATATCAGTATCTCCATTTTTGCAAACTTTTTATGATCATTTTTTATTTTTATTTTGGATAAATTAACTTGTCTTCAGTTCTGTATGTGACTCTTTCTTATGTGCTGAATTAATCTCAATAACTCCTAGGACAGTTAATATTCAAATAGAGAATACCCAAGTCTTTTTACAACCCAAAATTTTTGAGAACGTATTCTAAGCTATAGCTACATAATAAAACTCATTCTAAACTGTTTCCCTTTAAGCTAATTTAGTTTTATAACTGTGAGTAGGGTGAACAGCATCATAAAGATACTAAAATACCAAAGTGCATATTCAGAAGTGCCCTTACTCGGTGACACATCTTCCCCATAAGTTACTCCGGAGAGAGTTAAGGGAACAAATCTTTTAGAGCATTGTCTTATATCGGACATAGTCTCAAAAGGAGCACCAAGCTCTCCTAGTCTAAGTGCGAGATGTTGTATAAGGTGAGTCTGAGTGAAGACGTGGTGATGGTGTCGAAGGATTTAAATATTTAAGTTACACCCTCTCTACCAACTTAAGCTTTTAGAGTAGATGGTTGTTAACATGGTATCAGAGCCAAAAGTATCGAGTTCAAACCTTACCATCATCCTGATAATTTGAAACAAGTGTTGGACCAAAAGAAGGCCACACGTGAGGAGCATGTTGAAGGATTTAAATATTTTAGTTACATCCTCTCTAACAACTTAAGCTTTTAGAGTAGATGGTTGTTAATAGATGGAAATGTATGTTTCAACTAATGAAATCAGAGGGAATTTTTGGGGTATCAACCCCAGGGGTTGGCTTAGTTGGAAAAGACTTGGGCCTTGGTGCCTCATGAAGCATTGGGTCTTAGGATCGATTCCTCATAGGTGCAAACAATTCCTTGTGCGCGCGCGGGGGGGGGGGGGGGGGGGGAGGGGGGTTTTTT
>JAOTQH010000014.1:28595-40821 GCA_025631255.1 Cornus kousa | reverse complement strand
AATTTAAAATTTTTACATTTATACTCAAGCAACTTCAAATAATTTATAATGACATAAGATCAGTACCAAGGGCTTAACTTAATTGATATATCTCTACCAAAGGGTATCGAGCCCATGATATAATCTCCCTGTCCTCAAAGAGGAGTGGAGGGTTCGAGCCCGATGTAAGTAAAAAGCGTGAGAGTGTACTTTTTTGTCAAAGTAAGTTTATAAAAAAATAAAAAATTAATAATAATAATAATGATATCTCTTCGGCCCAATACTGTAGCCTGCACAGTGTATGATCCAGGCCAAAGTTCTGGGCCGATCAGCTTACTGAATTCGTGGATTGTGTTGGTTTCAAGGCTATATTTTAAGCCATTGGAATGGATTCAGCCATATGCCCATCCAACCCAACAACACCACAAGCCCATAATAGTACGTAGGAGGGATAGATAAACTCACACTGATTTCTTTATTCACAGACAAAGGATTGCAATTATGGAGAATAGATCATGTAAATCTCCCTCCAAATATGAAAAAATAATATGTTCAATACCAACGTCAAATTAAATTTGAATCAGATATTGATATCGATCTCACATAACCCCATAATAATAAATGGTTGTGAGATCAATTCCATTCTCTCAATAAATATATTTTTGTATATCATAAAAACAATTATTTGAGCTTTACCAGAAGCTATTTTCTGTAACTTACCACTCGTGCATGAAAATAATATATATTTTTTTATTTAAAAAAAATTTAATATATTTTTCTTTACATAGGACAGGAGCAAAGTAAGGGTGTAAGTGTGTGAGTGTGTTTTGGGTTATATTATATATATGTGTGGATTTTTTATTTAAAAAAAAAAAAACTTATTTTGAATTAATTCAATTCAAGTGTAACCCATCCTTCTATTATTATTAATTGGAATATGTTCAACTCAAGTGTAACCCATCCTTTTATTATTAAACTCACAATTAATTCAAAAAAAATATAATTAATTCGAATTACCAATATTCCACATTCCACATTGAATTTTTAATATGATTATTAGTATTTTTTAGATTAAATTATTTCTATACACAAAAAGTTTTTAAAACTCATTACAAACTTTTAATAAATTAATTATGTACTTTGTTAAGTTGTTAACACATAATAGATTAAAATTTAAATAAAAAAAGTTGAAAAGATAAAAGTTGATCATAATTTAAAAATTATATATATATATATATATATATATATATAAAATATTAGAATTTAGATTTGAGTTATTAGCACATCAATTCAAGCCTAATTGTTAAAAAAAAATTATCCAAGTTGTTAACCTGAATTGCACCCCCCTAATCAAGCGAATAAGGAATCTTTCCATCCAAATCTCTTTCCTCCATAAACTTTATAGGCCTCAATTCAGATTCAGCCACTTCATCATTTTGTTAAATTCTATTTTAAATTTTTTGTTACAACTAAAATTATAAATTATAAGATTAAATAAGATGAAACACAAGTATTCATCACATGCAACAAATAAAATTAAGGGTTAAAATTATAAAACTCTTCTTCATTTTCAAAATCTTGTATGGAATGAGATATACGTCGAGCCTCACTACACCATTCTCATTACTGATTTGAACCAATAACATATGATGAGCATGTCATCTTTAATTAGTAAATAAAAAATGATGAGATATATATTCACTCATCAAATCAGATATGGTGGTTAATTACCAAATTTAATTTGGTAACTAAAAGAGGATGTATTCATGTGTTATTGGTCCACATCAAGCATTGTCCTTGAAGAATTATCGGAACTTACAAAACTTATCATGTTGCCCTCAAACCCATAACACCTAAGTTGTGAAATGTCAAATTTGATCATATTATTTAATATTAAATTGAAGTTATAAATATTATTTTAAAATAAAAAAATGTCCCTTTATAATAATATTATTTAATGTTTGATACCTTTAACTTATGACTAGTGATCATGTACATAGACCACACGGTCCACACTAAATCAAGGTTATATGTATCTCTTTCTCATAGTCTTCACGTTCATTCAATGTGGATACAATCAGTATCCCTAGATCTTCTCTCTCACGAGAACACCTTAGGAAACAAACATAGCTAGCTTACTGAAAAATAAAAAACCAACCTCAATGGCCCATATGGACGGCCATGGCAGAATCGACCTCTGTCTCACTCTCATTTCCAAGATTACAAAGGAAAGATGGCGACAAACACATCCTAACTATCAGAGTGCAAAAGTTAATAAATATATATATATATATATATAGAGTTCACGAGAAGTGGTTAGATGGAAAGATAGAACTAGTCTTTCTATCATCCACCTGTGTATGAAGAGACAAATGGATGGTTTCGCCGTATCATGTCTCTTCTGTTGTGTTAGTTCAGTCTGTTGTTGGGCTTTACCTTTAAGGTCCCCCATGCAAATCCTAACAGGGACATGTGAGTGAGTGCACATGTGAGGGGCCTTCTATCATTTGTCATCTTTCGTCTTCATTCACATGGATGCAAGTAATTCAATTGAGGCATCTAATAATTTATACCAGCCCCTAGTTTTAACATTGAATGACCAATGCATCCTTAATTTCAGGACTTATACATTTTGCTAAATGTACTCCGAAAAAAACTAATTTGAGTTTCAATTTTAAATCCGGTAATGTTATTTAGGTCTATTTATTGGCAGATAGAAAAATTTAAGGGATGGAGTTCTTATCCATTAACTTGGCTTAAAAATCATTTTCTTTTTAAGTTTGGTCAAGAAGGTTAGGTTGGTCATTTACGCCATGTATGTGGGATGCGTCCATTGCAAAATAGAGTGTCATTTCATTTTGGGAAAACAAAGGGCTTGACAATGTTGGTATCTAACACTGTTTTATATATTAGTCGCACTATATTCTATTCATGACAAGCCATTTGCTTATATATATATACACACCCATGACCTCCCTTCACAAGCACTCATTTTCACATACCTCTCTCTATCTCTGGTTGTTGCAGAGGTCTTTTGGTTGTTCTACTTCTCTGTTAGGACCTAGCAATGGCAAGACAATTGAGCATTGTGATTTTCTATCTTGTCATGATAGCACTTCTTTTGCCAGTAGAGAACCATGTAAGTAACAATTTATCCCTTTCACGCTTTTACTTCAACCAGTCCATATTCACCATTGTTGATTTTTCCAGGCCACAGTCACAGAGTCTCCAACTCCACAGCCACAACCAACAACCAACATTCCAACGGTGAGATTATTATTATTAGGGGCACCATCGATCCTATATATATATATATATATCCTATACATATATCTCAATTTCAATCCCTTCTAATCTTTCCCCAAATGCTAATTCTTTCTTGGATTTTTCAGTACGGTATCACTCCAGGCAGCCTTCAACCTCAAGGTAAGAGGCTAAGGGCAGCTTGCATGTTGGTTTTAATTTTAATTTTTTACAAATGGGCACAATATATAATGTATATATCACAAAAATGTCAATATAACAGATTTGTTATGAAAAATACAGAAATGGCCTACAATAATGTGACATAAGCGCAAAGTCTAATTTCTCACATTCCACAAACCAAAATTTATTTATGTTGCATTTGGTAGCACTGTACGTAATTGGTATTGAAGAAAATTCAGTTTAAAATTTTCTTTAATTCTAAATCTAAAATGTTGATTCGATGCTTCCAAATATAGCATTACTCGAAATGGTTTCAGGATCTTAAAAATTGTGCTGAAGGTTTTAGTTTCCATTTTCAGAGTGCGCACCGCGCTGCACGGTGAGATGCTCAAAGACAGCTTATAAGAAGCCATGCATGTTCTTCTGCCAAAAGTGTTGTGCAAAGTGCCTGTGTGTGCCTCCAGGAACTTACGGAAACAAGCAATTCTGCCCATGCTACAATAACTGGAAGACTAAGAGAGGAGGACCCAAGTGCCCTTGAATTTCTTATACACTGCTTAAGTCTGCTAGCTTGGCTGTCTACATTCATTATTCTCAGCTTGTGCTATGTATTTGTACTTTTTTGGTATTACCAAAGCTTTGTTATTTGATTAAAATGCATTTACGACAACCCAACTAGGCTTACAGTTTAGTCACTGCTGTACTCAATGTGATGCTACATTTTGAGTATGAATTAATAATAAATCATGATATTCAGACGGACTAGTTAGACCTATTTCTTAAAGTGAGACAATTATGACAGATTTCACTTCAGAGATTAATGATCATAATTGTTTCATTTTGTCTGGCTAGTTGGCAATATTTATTTGAGAATTGATAGTCAATATTAGTTAAAAATTATTTGGCATTTGTTTAACAAATTAGTTTATAAAATGGTTCATATATTTCCCACCAAGATCAAATTTATGGCTCCCGGGGGTGTTGCAGTGATGGAAAGAGCTTGGAGGCGTGCTGTATCGGCCGTGGTTCGAGTCTTTCCAAGCCTGTTTCTCTCTCGATTTACCGCTGCGCGTGTTGAGGGGCCGGTGCGCGTGGCCCGGGTTTGTACCTTGGGTCGGGCCAGTTTATGACCCTGCCTTAGCGAGTTCCCGGTTTCAAAAAAAAAAAAAAAAACCATGGTATCACCGATACATGTAATATTTCTTGGTAAAATTTTGACCGTCTCATGCCCAGCCCACTGGAGAAGTGTGCTATTGGGTCTCAATTTATGATTTTGCTGAATTTTGGACTTCTAGCACTTCTAAAACTTCTAGCATTTAAATTCTGCATCACAATACCATCTAAAATCAGGATACATTTATTTATTAAGGGGATTTGAATACGGGCACACCTGTTCGGAGAATTAAGAGTTTTATCAACTCTAAGTCACATAATTCTTCTTAATGGATGCCATTTTCACACTTCCACTCTCATGTTTCGCGCTCACTTTAGCTCATATTTTCATTATTTGGGACTTAATTTTGTCGCTTTAGCGCTCCCGCTCTCGCTCCCATTTCTAATTTATGTGACTTAGTACCAAGTAAGCCACAAGATAATGCACCAAATACAATTAATTGATTAGTTGATTGTTCCAAGGAAGAAATTGGCAGTACAAGCAGGACGCCCATCCTCAAATCAGATTATCTTACAGATCTCACATTAACCCTGTAATTACTTTTTTTTCTTCTTTACACATACTTACCCAAAAAAAAAAAAAAAAAATATCCTTGAAATCCCCTAATAATTAGTGACTATTAATAATTTCCTGAGGATATACTTAATTTCAATTTTTCACATTACAGGTATGACAAAAAAAACTTAACAAATCATTAATCGAGTCTATTTAGAGCTTTTTCATAAAAACAAATCATTATATGTCATATTTAGAGCTTTTTTACATTACAGTTAATCATCAAAAAGTGATAAATATCAAATCTTAGTGTTTTTTTGAAAAAAAATTATTTTTACACTGATTAGTTGCAATGAATTGCTAGACCTAAGATTTTTAATTGGTCATCCAAGCAAAAAAAATAAGGGAGTCGACCCTCCTCTACTTGATTGTATTTTGCATAAATAACTAATCAAAACCATTCGATTACGAAATTCGCTTCAACTCTTCGGCCTCAATATCACTACTCAGTTTTTCAATTTTGTTATTCTTAAAACTTTGTGGACTCAGTGGAGGAGAAAGACATGCATCTTTTTAAAATTTTGAGAAATTTGTTGAGCCAATGAGTTAGAAAAGTAGAGGTCTTCGAATTTTGAAATTTTTTTAAGGATTTTTTTTGAATATTTTAAAATTTTAGTGGGGGCACAATCATAATTATTATAATTTTGCATACTAAATAAAAGTAACTGAAAAATCTGCATGTTAAACTATCTGTAATTTGGATAAGTTAACTTGAGGCAACTCTTGTTTGGATAAATTAATAGAGAATTAGTCCACATAATATGATCTCTTCTTTTTCAAAGAAATGTTAAAGGTTCAATTTAACTAAGAAAATTGGTAAGTTATTCAAACACTAGCTTAAACATCCAAGTAATGTACCAACTTTCAATCATTAATACACATTTCTCAAAAAGTGCAAATCTGTCATGAAAGCTACGGAGTATTAAGTCTATAAACTTGCATTCTCAATTGTTAGATTAATTTTTTTATTATAATATTTAAAACTCTATATTGCCCCAGTGGCACAAGAAATATGATGGAAAACAGATCCTACGATGGCTTCAACCTGCTCGAACTCCAACCTTTTTATTTTATTTTTTTAGTAAATGTATTTTTCTGAGGATAATACCAATTTTTCACATTACATGTATTATAATTAATCTTAACAGAGAATCAATTGGGACCATTTAAGATATTGCATTAATATATAATAGCAGCAATACATAACCTGTTAGATACTTGTTCATCAATACTTGAGGAACCATTATACCTTCATTAGGTCCGAAAAAGCTTGAGATGAGGAAATTTTCCATTAAATCATGCAGTTTTTTCTTTTTCTTTTTTTTTTTGTATCTCATTGATCCCTTGATCTACTAAAGCATTGTTATGGATCAACACTACTGAGCTGACATATAAAACGAATTATAAGCTCTCCACGGACCAAACACAGCAATTTGCTGAATGAACGACGAATATACTACAAATTTCGAACTGGACATCAAACTAAAGGAGTGCATCTCACATAGATTGGTAGGAAAACCAAATTTATAGTTGTATACATTACGAAGCCATTAATATGAACTTGTTGATAATATATTGTTACCAAGAAAATAAGCAAATTCTTGCACAAACGAAGACAATTTGGAATGATCTTTACACACACACACAAAAAAACCTCAATCTGAATAGACATTTGTTACTCTACTAGAAGTTTTGGAGGTTTTTGAGTGCTTGCTGACCTTCGGGCTAACTTCTAACCACTTCTGGATAAGCTGAAATACTGTTTTATCACATAATAGTTGCCGGTGACTAGCAGCAACTCCTACCCTCTCCGCCGCTGCGAATCCATCTGCCTGTAGGATGTGTAAAAGAAAAGATCAGTAAAAATAATCATATGCTAGGGGAAAAAAATATTACAAGAGCATTACGAATCTTCAACTCTTGCACGACAGTTATTATTTACAATAATAACGCAAAGAATAGCATATTTTTATGAGCGAAACAAACACACACAAGTTCATTCTCATGGGAATCCTTGGTTGATTTGCTTCTTTAAGCACATATCATTCCAGGTTGGTTGGGACCATGTAAAAATGGAGCTCTACTTCATTGGCATTTCTATTTTGTAACTTAAACTAGTTAGCACGCCCACAGAGGGGGCCAACTGGTGTTGGAGGAGTTCCAAGAATGAGTCTAATATCAGGAAGACTCTGTGCCAGTACCAATTGGCATACAAAAACATGAAAAGAAGGGAGCAGAAAAGCTCGCCAAAGGTAATTTGAATTAAAGGACCAAAACAAGCTTTTGTATTTTGAGGCCTATCTACAGGCACCATTATGTTAATAACAAATTACCTTACTAGGGAAACCAGAGATGGAAAGAGAGGGAAAAAATAAAATAAAAATAAGAATATTAACAGTTAAAGAATTTTATTGAAACTCAACATGGAGGGAAGCACTTTTGATTGACCAGAGAACTACAGTGGAATTGAGGCACTAAGCTTAGAAGTATAGATATCTAGATGGGCTGCAGGCTGCTAATATGGTTTTGATCTGCTACATGTTCCATTTGCTTTCTGCCCCTCCCTAAATGATGCCTGGTGTTTCTCTCCACCCCTGGGGTTGAGCTTAATTGCCATTCCGCAACATTTTTTATGATAATTTTGCTTACCAACCAATAAATGAACAAGTAATGATGGGGAATGCATGTTCCCACCCTTCAAATTTTCAGCAAAAAAATTTGTTTATGAAGGTCCACCAATATAGTTATCACCAATATTTCATAAATTTGGTAATATAAAGCATTATTTTTGGTGTTCGCATGGATTGACAATGAATTTATATCTTTTCACATTTTGAAATATTCTTCACCTGGAATCACAGTCCGGGAAAGTTATAAGAATTCCTTTAGTCTCAGACAATTGCTCATCGAATAAGTGGTCTCTAGTTGGCTCCTACATGTACCATAGTCTTTGCACAGGTGTGACGTATGTGCACGCGCGCGCGCATACACATGATACGTGCAGTCCACAAGCATACAAGTATTAATAGTGGAATCTGGGTATTTATCCAAACTTTTTTACTTATTTTCCTGGTTGACGCGTTCATATCGTGCCAAACTTTGATTTCCATTTTCATGCTACACAATTAGTCTAATTTGAATAATATTTAAATGCAAAGCTCTTATGATTCGAGGATATTGCTAAGTATCATGCTGGAATTGGCTTGCTAACCCATGCTTTTTACTTTTTACACAAGATATGTATAGATAAACCCAAGATCATCATGGAGATTGAACATAAATGAAAGATCAGGAATAGCACCTTTGCAGATTCTGCAGGAACAGTTCCATCTCCCTCCACATAAGAGTACTGGGGCTGTAAGACCAAAAATAAAAGATATTTAAGTACACACAGATGAAAATAAATATCAAGATATATTGCTTAGCTTTCATGACACATAAGGATAAAATCCAATGAAGTGTGTTCATCAATGCACAATTGGGGCTCGGGGGTAAAGGAGTTGCTATTCATGGATGTAAAATTCAGTGAACTGGAGCGTGATCATATAGAGTTAATCATCAAACTTAGGTGACAATCATGTGAAGGTTCAGAAATCAGAGGTCACATGACTTAAAAATTTGGAACCTAGAAAATACCATCTTAAGTTGCCTCATAGAAACTTATTAAGTTGCAGCGGTGAATATCAAATTACTTACCATTGTGTGGCATAGTTGGGACAGCTCTTCAATTGGAGAAGTTTCTGAACCATAGCTGCGAAAGATTTGTGTAGGTTAGATGTGCTTACAGTTCAGAACATTTGTGAAACAGAATGGTTCACTTATTTGTAATTATATATAAGCTAAACTCTATAGAACTAAAATGACATGATGACCATCCTGAATGGTATTAATATGTTTACCCATTCATTATTATAAAATAAGCTAAACTGTATAGAACTAAAATGAGGTGATGATCATCCTGAATGGTATTCATATGTTACTTTCATAAGCATGGTAAGAGCTAATTAATGCTGACAAGTTCTTTGATTAAATACGAAGCAAGCAGAGCAATATTTTGAGACATTGGAGCAAGAAAGACTTGATAGAAATCACAAAAACTGGGATCTCTCTCTCTCACACACACGCACAACTTCAGAATCTATTTTGCATAGGAAAGAACCTGTCATGTCTAGATAACCATATTGATATGAAGCCTATGAGATAGAGGTTTGAGAAAATTATTGAACTAGAAGCCAGGTTGCAAAAGATATAATTATGCAAAGAGAATTTAACACTGATGCAGCTATTAAGAGTGAGAATAATTTTAGATTAGAGGGTATTAATGAATGGAAAAATAAAAAAGGAATCGTACAATCTATAAGCTTCATATTCTGAAACAGCAGTTGGATCCTTTGTACATCCTATATGGTTAGATTCCTTCAATAATCTTTTCTGCAATTCTTATTGTTCTTTTAAGATTAGATCTTAAGGGATATATTTTTTTTTTTCTTGGCTAGAAACTCACGTACCCATTTGCCCTATGGGACTTGAACTCTCACCTTCCACTTTGGGAGGTAGAGGAGATACCACTAGGCTATAGCCCTTAGTGGGATACATTTGCCAATTGCAAGAAAGCAAAACTTTAGATATGGATCTGGTTTTCAAAAGGGATTGGGATAAATACTTCTCTGTTAACTGCTGTAAAGTTCACTCTTCGCCACTAGACACCAGAACAGTCATGTGCACAAGACATGACAGAATCAGTACACTGAGTGATTGATATGTTTAGTCAAAACATTCATAACTTTATATCAGTGAACTTACATTGACCATAAACACATTATTTCTCACCATAAAACAAATGTGATGGTTCAGATATTCAAGACGCACTTTATGAAATTCGCCAGGAGATTGACAAACATTTTTTTTTTTTTTTTGATAAGTAGGAGATTGACTTGCGTTTGAACAAACATGTGGCCACTTTTACACAATTTTAACAAAGCTGCATTTCCATGTAAATAATTTATTTTATAGGCAGTATTTTAATACAGACATACAGCCATTCCATTTCAAAACCTTGACCTAATAGGCCTTCTCAATAAGATAACTGGTTCAGTTACATACCGAACATCAAAAGGTGTGTCAAATGACGTTCCAAAGATGTTAAAGAAAGAAACCCCTTTTGGTAGTTGAGCATTATTGAGAATTTGGCGAGTAGCAGCAGCCCATTTGAGAATAGAGAAGTTGAAGGGTAGAGCTACGGTTTTCCCGTCATAATTCAGCTGCAATAATTGAAATAAATAAGGTGTGAAAATAATGCAATATTGTTTAAATAAATGATATGATGAAGTAGTCATCATGCGAGAAAAAAATGAAGTAGTCATGTTACTGCAAATAATAAGGTAACAAGAAGAGTGTATCATCATGCGAGAAAAAAATTATTTACAGAATAATTTAGTAGTAAATTGGTAATCACTTATGAATCATCCGCAGATGGAATATAACTTTCAGAACAAAATTCAAAAGTTCAATTTGGGCACATGGATGTCAATGTGGGAGTGAGTTTAGTGACTGTTGAGCCAAGCTACAAAAGAGGCCTATTTGAAGTACGAGCACGAGTAATAAAAAGAAGTTATGATCACCTTCTACGACGTTTGCTATTTTCAAATTCCTTGTTTGGATATGTCAAATATTATAAAAATAACAATCCTTGTTTCAATACTTTTGAGATGTGTGCTACATGATTACATGCCTCTCCAGATTCTTTTTCAGGCTTTTTAGTTTTTGAGAAGTATTGATTAATTAATTTTTGGTTTTATTTTTCACTATATTTTGTTAATTTACTTTGTTTAGTTTGCCTTATTTCATTTTCTAGGATCTTCATGCAACATATTTCAAAATATAAACATGTCTTTGTTTCTTTCTTTTTTGTTTCTTTTTTGAGTTATGAAGCACGCAATCCTAATATTTCATAATAACCACCCCAAGTATCTATAACATAGCTAAATTTCAATTATATATATATATATATATATATAGTAGTGGGGTTTTGCTTTTGTTTTTTCATATTTCGGTTTTATAATTCATTCTATCCTGTTATGCCTATTATCCTAAGCATCATCTCCTCAACACTTAATTCAATTTATGTAACCTTCCTATAACATAAAAGAGCCAAATTGGCTCAATTAAATATTCAGATTTGGTAATTATGACACCAAGAGGAAAGAGAGCTCGTGAGGGGAACGGCCGACAAGCTTGGAACTGAATCGGCAGTGCTTGCGGTTCTGCACCGGCGGGCAAGCAGAAGTCTGCTGACTACGGCGGTGAGCTTGTGGCTTCGCTCTGAACGGTGAGGTCGAACAGTGGCGAGGACGAGCTGCTTCGTGGAGAGAGCGGTCAGTAGATACAGGCTTTGGCTATTTCTTCAACAAGGAACATTGAGGGGTAATTTGGTCAAAAAAAATTACCTTAAAAATTACTTGGACGGATGTCCGTTAGAATACCCCCTCATGATAGTTGAGGGAGGTTTCTTGATAAAACAATTGATAAAAAGGGTTTTTTGCTAGGAGGTGAAAGTCGAGGGGGGTTATTTGCAGTTCGCCCTTAAATAAATTATGAAATATATTTCAAAACTTCCTTTTTAACTAAAATATTGAACTTTTCTTAATAATTATATTATTATATTATTGTTATAAAATTTACATTTTAATATTCAAAACTTATTAAAAATGTGTTTTGAAGCATATGAGAAGTATTGGATGAAGAATCTGACAGGTATCTAAAAAGTGTTAAAAATAAAATATATATTTTAAAATTATGATTTTTTATTTTTGACGTGGGAACCCCAACTACTCACCCCGACCCCATAGTGCAAGCAACATTTTAAGTCGAGGGTAATAAAGGGATAAGAAGGCTCGAACACCGGCCGATGCAAGCCAATGCCCTCACTTTACCAATTCATCCAAGCCCCCGCGGCCTCACAAAATAGTTGAGAAACTCAAGTAAGTTAAATTTAGAGCGGGATGTAAATTTTTCTTTTATTATTATTTTTAAAGCAAAATAACCGGTATCGAAAACTCAAATATGTGCATTCAGTGCCTGTCTCTTATACAC
>JAOTQH010000014.1:0-21612 GCA_025631255.1 Cornus kousa | reverse complement strand
TTTATAAATTGTTCTTGTTAGGATCTTTAGGCAAAAAGAAATTGTAGTCCCTTATTTTGAAGTTTTTCTTGTTAGGAAATTTAGGCAAAAAGAAGATTTAATCCTTATTTGACAACAGTCATAGAAGATTATTAACTTTAAGAAAAAAATTCCTTCAGGGATTTAATTTTATGTTTGAAAAATGGAAGCATGCTATTCAGGATCACTCTTTTTTTCTTTTTTCTTTTTTTCTTTTTTTTTTTGTTTTAACCCGTTGCGTTTTAAGTGAAAATGTCCAATGTTCCGTGTGGTAGAAATGAAGAAAATTAGATGGAAGAAAGAAAAAAAGAGATGAATGAGACATTCCTAAAAGATTATACATTTTCTTACTTTTGTTTAATTGGATGAAAGAGAAAATTTGAGGTAAGTAATACATTATTTTGTTTGTTAAGACTTAAAAGAGAAGGGTAGTCAGAGTATTAATTAAAAAAAAAAAAAAATTGTAATTCAAAAACTTTTATAATAGCTTTTCCTTTTTTTCATTGCGTCATCCTCAGAATTTGGAGTGAGATATTGAGGTTTGATAATGAATGCAATTTTGGGAAATAAATATCATATATGTGGATCTGGGAACGTGATGAAAACAATTTGTAATATTTGTTATATTATTTAGTTGGGAAATAAATATCATATATGTGGATCTGGGAACGTGATGAAAACAATCTGTAATATTTGTTTAATTATTTAGTTGTATATGGTCCCATGGATTGGGACCTTGATCACATGGGGCACCAACCAGAATTCAAATAGCCCATTTCTATGTCTTGAAATCAATAGTCACTTGTAAATTTGGATTAAAGTAATGAAAACCTAACTTTGATTTACTACCGGCTGTGGTGGTGTTGTCCAAGTAATAAATGGCTAGACCTTTAGAGTTCTCCCCCAATGCTATAATATTTAATTAATTTTTTTATGCGACTATAATAAATAGAGTCAGGCTATAATATCAAAAAATTTTAATCGAAAAAATTTAGTTAAATTAAAATTTATCTAATCATAACCATAACTTCAATTTTGTTGATTTGGACTTAGTGTCCTACTTTGTAAATTCGCGTATGATACGTGAATTAAACGCGTACATAAGAATTTTGAAAAGATATTCTCATTTGCCGATCAGAGTTGAAATATACAATAAAATACATATTTTTTTTCATAACGCTTTTATTCGTTTATTAATTTTGGTTGCCCCGTTTAATTCGTGTTTATAGTTTAGGGTAACTTAATTGTTTTTTATTTCGTTCACGATGTATATTTCTCAAACACACATTCTTAACTCAAACTACCGTCTTTTGTTTGGTATAAGCCTTTTTTCTTTCACACCATCAAAATAATACATTTTGTTGTGCAATTTCGAGAAAGGTTGTAACCACTCAATTGTTCTACTATCACCCTATTTTTTTTATCTTTTTTTTATCTCTTATTATTGTTAATCCAATAGTTGATCTTTAATCAAAGTAATGAAACACATATATATACCTTATAGAACACTAGAATTTTGAAGAATTATAGATTTTTTGTTTTATTTTGAGATCTTTTAAATTTTGTTAGTATTATTATTATTATTATTAATATTTTGGGAAGTTTGTAAATCACCACATTCACTAGATATTTTAGTAGAATATAAAAATATTTTTACAAGTATCACACCTTATACTTATACATTTATTATAAAATATATAGGCTATCAAGGAAAGATGAAAAAAAAAATGCATTTTGGGATTATGTTGAACCGAACTCTAACTATCATTGATGTATTTCAATAGTCAAATTACATTTATCCGGGGTAAAAGGTAGAGATATTGAAATTTGTTCAAAAGTACCCTGCATTTGTTCAAGAGGTTCAAGTAGCTACATTTTATTTTTAATTTAGGCAACATAGTTGATTAATCGAATTAGTATTTTTTTTCATTTATTTTGTGATGAATTGATCATATTATGGACATATAGTTATTGATTAATTATATTTAGATAGTTAATTTCTGTTATAATTATTGTGATAGTGTTAATTGTAATATATTTATTTTATTATTTGTTACATATTCTTCATTCTCCTTACAAATATATGATATATAAGAAAATAATAAGATGTGTATAGTCGAATTTTTGGTCCCAAATTTTTAGTGCATATAAGGTATTATACACGTACGCATTCATATTTATATTTTTACGTTTTCATTTTTTTTTAACAAATTTTTCAAACATATTTTTTAAAAAATATTGAATTATACTCGTACATTTTCGTATTCATATTTTTTTTGTACCGTATTTTTCTATACTTAGTGTTATACTTTTCAATGAAGCATATTTTACCTGGGTGTATTAATTAGTGGTGATGGTGCATCATTGCATTTGTGTGATTATGAAGCATTACGATAATTCACTCATTTTTATTATTTTTAACTAATTTAATCAGTAAAATCATTTTTTCACATATTTCTCTCCTCAAATATTAGGAATTCAAATTAAATTTGCTGTTCTCCATATTGCTTCCCAGCAAAGCAACTCTATTGCTTTGCAAAGGGACACCTGTTCTTCTTACGCGATTCCACCTCTGTAATTTGAATTTTCTTCAAGGCGAAGTGTATCGTTACCATTACAGCTCTATCCTGGCCAGATATAGTTTCGGCCTTCAGCAACTAGTGGTTTCTCACCTGACCGGACAACAATCATGTCATGGATGCAGCTACAAAAGCTAGCCCAATAAAATGTCAAATACTTGCCAACAACTGTTGGATTTAAATAATATACAACATGTAGAAATCAAAATTAATCATGAATTAAAGCAAAGGTTTTGATATCATACCTGATTAGAAGATTAAACCTTTTGATACCTTTAAAAATTCCTTATTACCCTTTGAGATATCTGAAAATAGAGCGTTTTACCTCCTTCTGAAAGTTGTCGATACGATAGGACTGAATAAGGGTTTTAAAACCCCTATATATAACAACAATAAGGGGGACGACTTCTCTACAAATAAGTATATCTAAGTCTCCCTTCCTATCATGGAAACTTAAATATCAATGGTTAGAATTAAATCACACCAAATAAGTTGGAAAATCACAATCCAACGGTATAAAACCATACTCCCAATTAGACCACCAAACTGAAAAGTACAACCCAATCCATCAAGTATCAATAATTACATTGCAATCCTATTTTAGAAAACGTAGTACATACGACTATAAAATAATTTTTATTATTTAAATATACATATATAAATTCCAACACCATCACTGCCTTTCACCATAACCATCGCCTTCCACCACCACAGCTGCCACCACCGCCGCCATTTTACACCACCACCGCCGTCGCCTTTCACCACCACGACAACCGCCTTCCACCAACACCATAGCCGCAGCCACCACCACGACAGTCATCTTCATTGGCTTCTACCATCGCCACCTACACTACTATCTCCTTCCACCACCACTAATACTCTTGCCATCGCCTTCCACCACTGCCGCCTTCCACCATTGTTGCCGCCACCTTCCAACACCACCACCTACACCGTTACCACTTCCCACCTCCACCACCGCCACTACCACCATTTATTTTTTAAAAATTATAGAAGAATAGCATTTTGTTATTTTAATTTATTTTTTACAAACAAGAATATTTTTGAGAACTCAATTTGAAATTTATTCCATTATAAATTTAAAATTGGTCCAACTAAACACTCAAATGATTATAATCATACCATTCCTATACATTTCATATTTACGACCAAACAATAAAATAAAAAATGGCCATTCCATTTCATTCCTATTCTCATTCTTTTTTCATTTGTATTCTATTCCAATTCATTGCTGCACAGCCAACTCAATATTTATTGATTTCTTTTATTAGGAAATGACAACTTAAAAAGTTTGTGTTGCAGGCCAAATGGTGTGTGTAATTTATCCATACCACAAGCCTAAAAGAAAATATTGTACGGAGAATTAGATATTTGGTGATAACTGATAAGTCATATGAATTAAATTTTTATTTTTAAATTTATTTGGTAACAATATTGGTGTATCCTTGGCATTCTTTCCTTAGTTTATCTTTTTGATGGGTTGCAATGGATTCTCCCCATCATCCTCTCTCCCTCTCTCTATAACATAACGCAGTTTATACATACAGAAACCATGGAGGGTCTTGTCCAAACCCTCGTAACGCCTCCAAATCACTACCCACGACAATCCTATTGCTCAACAACTACAAGAGTCGCAGCATCAGCTACACCACGAAGACTACCGCTCTCTCTCTACACCTTCACTGTCTCTCTTCATCATCATCCTCTTTCTTCTTCACACTCAACCTACGGTTTCTCCACAGCTTTTTATCCACTTTCTCGTTTCGCCCCAACTTGTACGTGAATTTCAAAATTTTACATGCTTTTGTGTTGTAAAATGGAGTTCCAATTTCTGTATGTTTCTGTAACAGCTTTGTGGTTTTTTTTTACTTAATCTGGAATTATAATGGTTTGTTTTAGACGTTATATATTTGGGTATGATTTTATTGGAATATATGTAGAAAATTATAATGGGTTTGTTCTAGATGTTACATTTGGGTATGATTTATTGGAATTTCTGTAGAAAATTTGTCGGTTTAACTCAATAGGTGTATAATTTGTACATGATTTTCCACATTTTTTTTAATGCAGTTTGTTGACCTTTTCACTTCTTTTTAGGCTTAACCAGAAATGCTTTTTGTTTTGCTTGAATTTTCTAGAAACTAAATGGGACTGCAAAATCATTAATGTATACCGAAAAGAAGTGAAAAACAAATTTATGGGTTTCTTTAATAGAATTTTCACTAAGATTGCTCGATTAATGTATACTTTGGTAGTGGTTGTCTTTTCCTTAGTTCATTTAGATACCTCCAATTTGCACAATTTTACTTTAGTTGTTTGTATTGTAAAAAAACTCAGTTTGCTAAAGTTATTTCATGGTTCAAAATTCGTGCTTTCTATCACAAGTTGTGATCCATTTTGTACGTTAATATGCTTACCCTGCCACTTATGGTTCATTATAATTGAAAATGAATGTCCTAAAGCATTGTTATTCAATACTGTATTTTTACTTTTTTATTGATGTACTCATATACTTTTTTGACTTTTGAAGTTGACTCAGTTTTACTTGCAACACCGGAGGGTCAATTGAGTGTAGGAGTCAGCACTGAATCAAGCGAGTGGGCACAGCAAGGTACTTGTTTTTTAATTTCATAACATTTTTGTCAAGTAGTTTAGAAATTATTTGATTACCACCTTGTGTTAAACTTGTTTGGTAGGATAATATTGTTTGCATATTGATAGATACTTTAATTTTATGATTATACACCGTGTTCATTATGCTTAGTTCAAAGTCTTATTTGGCATGCTTTTGGAGATGTAAATTCTGAGAAGGAGATTATGTTGGTTTTTTTGGAATGGTTTACTGTCTTGATAGATAGCAAACTGAATTTGTTTGCAGAAAAAAAATAGAAAGAAAAAGAAAGAGGATTTCAATTATGGAAAGATAGTGCCAAGTTCTACAAGTGGTTGCTAATACCTCCCTTTCCAACAAATGCTGAGGTCATTATTATATCTCTGAGGCCTCACATAAAAAGCTCTTGTAAAATTCGAACAGAACTTTATAGCATCAGTGCACAAGCCAATTAGCCTCTTTGGCGATTATGCGGTCATTATTACCTAACATTTAGGGATTCATCTAAACTCTATCTTGAGCAGTTCTGCTGGAAAATCATGGACCTAGAAGGCCACTTAATTAGTGTGCCTACACAAATCAGAGGTGACATTTTTGCCTTAAATATGACCCACAAACTTGAATTGACGAGTTTTTCTTTCAATTTTTACTCAGGCTTTTCATCTGTTGCCATTGAATCTTTTAACTTGTCAATTTTTTTCCTATTCCGAGTAGTTATATATACTTGTTCAAGGATCATGTCTTATTTTAGAAAAAAAGGACATGGTATTTTGGTTCATGGTTTTATTTAATTTCAATTTTTTTTTCATCACATTCAAGCTGTTAAAAGTGAAACTTTTCTTTCTAGGTAGATTAATTGTATTCGAGTCAGCAAGTGCAAATAATATTATATGGCGGTCAAATTTGAGAGCTCAAACATATCTCTATGAGCCTGGACTTATTATGTAGGCAAACTAATATAGTGTTCTGTCCATCCATTTTCTATATGAAAATATATGTCTTGCTCTTTTGAACCCCCCTACCAGAATGTGACCAATAATTGTATCTGTGAAAACCTAGTAAGAGCTCGTAAGCATTTAGGTGACTTGTCTTTGTAATTGCAGTCCCATGAATGTGTTGCACATGAATTATTGTTCTAATGGATAGACCCTATGAATCATGCATTTACTTGTCTTAATAGCTTTGATTTTATTAACAGATTTTTATACCTTGAGAAGGGATGTAGAAACTACCTCAGGCCGTGTTGTGGAGATTACGGCCTCTGCTGGCATGAAGCAATTAGAAGAAGATCTTGCAGCTTTGGAAATGAAAACTTCTGACAGCTCTTTCTGGGATGATCGTGCTAAAGCTCAGCAAACCCTTCTGGCCTTGACTGATGTCAAAGACAAAATAAGGCTTCTAACTGAGTTCAAAGCCCAGGTCCAAACTTATTTCTTTTGTAATTTACACTTTTTTTGTGTTTTAGTTTCTTTCAAAATTATAGGAGTGAAAAATGAAGCACCATGCATTCATAAAATTGAACTTTTCTTTTTTGATAAGTCTAAAAATTAAATATTATCATCTCATTTATTTTTAACACCTTACTTTTTGTTCTCCTTTTTTCATCATTTTCAATTTTTTTCTCCAACATCCAAATCGTAGGAAAAGCTCAAGTCTACATTTTGTGTATTTTTTTTTTTCACTTCATAATATCTTACTTCTTTGTATGAATTATTGTTAAAAAAAGTTATTAATACATGATGCGGGCCATTTGTCAAAATTTTACGAATTCTTCAAAAAATACTCACATTTAGATGATTCTCTTTTGAAAAGGCTTTGGTTTTGTCTTTGTCTATGGTAATAATATTTATAACAATGATAAATGTTTTTGGACTAATTGTCTGGTCCTTGATGCAAATTAAAGAGGCGTTGGGGAAGGACCCACTGTTTAGGAGGTTCTGTCCTAAGTAATTTCACATAAAGGATCAACCACCTTGATGTCCTTACTCACTATATGTCTAGAATTTATTTAATTACATTGGATTGCCTTAATACTTGACCAATACAATGAAGATAGTATTCTAGCTCCTTGAGAGACTTGACCCGACGAGTCTGTGAATGGCATCTATGATAACTGACCACCTGGACAAGATGGTATCTACCTAGCCACCATAATTGTCCAAATGCTTCTCGAGTCATGGCCATATTCTAAGTTCAAGAATAAGAAACTTGATGGTTATAATTGAACTTGAAAGTGAGTATAGAAAAAGCTTAAATACATTATTGCAACTCAGATGACTTTATTTCAAGGTAGGGTGGAGATCTATTTTATTAGCTAGGTGATACCTTGTCTCAGTTATCTAGATGCAGAAACTGACAGCATCTAGAGCTCATGGTCATTTTTTTATTTGTGACGGAAGCTTGTTTTTAAGAGTCCCATGAAACTCATGTAGGTCAATTTAATAATGAGAAGATTCTTGGCAGAAATATGCTTGCAAATGCTGTATGGAGGCAGATGTTGGTGGATCAATTGATCAAGCTTAAATACTTTTGATAAAAATAAGGTCGTTGAGATAATTGAATGGGAACCAAGGGAAAATTCTATATAAATGAATGTAAAACCGAACAATGGTTTTGACGGTTCAAAAAATGTAGTGAAGGCTGTCTGCTAAGGCAGTGGCACCTGAGGTGAAGTCTTCAAAAGGGAAAGCTAAAAATGGTGAGAGATACGATAATTGACAAGTGACAAGAAATATAAATCAGTATTAACTTGAAGAGATGACCCCAATGTGTCCTTGAGCCTTGGTCCTGGCCTTTTATTCCCTGTTCCATCGCACACACGTGGTCTACTACATTGAAAGAAGAGCAATGTCACTGGTTTCCGGCGAAAGTCAATCAACTTGACTGGCCCAATGTGGTTCATACTTTTCATACCTAGGTTTGCTTTAGTAAATTGGAGAGAAAACCAATATATTTTTTACTGCCTATAAATAATTGGGAGACTCTGAATTTGTGTTAAATCTATGAGTACATAAAATTTAGTAATTGTGATTGTAGTTGGTTTTAGAATGAGAACCGGATGGAATGTGATAGATGGTAGATTTGTGGAGTAAGGGCCTCATTACAAGCGTCTTGTATGGGACTGAAGGGGGAATAAATAGTTGGAGACTTTTCTACTATATGATGAGCCACTAAGATATTCTAACATATATATATATATATATCTCTATATGTATATTCATATTTCAACAAATTCGGGCACCTGGTAGATGGAGATGCCAGCTGAACCTTAAACACCCTGAAAAGAAAAAGAAAAAACCAGGGATCCTTCCGCTTCCTAATTTGATTCCCTTAGCCCAACTTTCAATGCATGCTTTGCATAAATGAATTCCTTTCATACAAGGTGACCCGTAATGGCTTTGCCTTTGAGAAATTCACATTGGCACAATACCGAGGTAACAAAATTCTAACAAGTGGGAATTGGGTCAGAGATATAATTTAACTGCTTTCCTAGCAAGGATAATCTGATTGCATTTTAAGAATTCAGGAGTACCTAGACCTCCAAATCTGGTTTTCAAAAACATAAGACTCCTCCGGTGATATTTTCTTGGTTCCTGTTCCTCATCCAACCAAAATTTTGTGTCCTATCCCTTACAGATTCAAAAGGAGATGGCATAAATGTGGAGGCTGGGAAAAATTCCGTTATTAGATAGCACCTGCTCGATTGAGATAATAGTTTAAATATCAACTCTGAAGATGATCACCTGCCTTCTACCAGATCAAAGAAAAGGGTTCTATCTTTTTGAAGAAATGGTGTAACGGCAACCCCCCAAGTATTGATTGCTTTGGGGCTCTTAAGAAAAATATTCAGTATATTTTACAGTCTTCCCTTAGTTTCTTTGGCTTGTAGGCTAAATATATCTGGCAAAAACTAATCATTGCCCTGTATTTAGCCAGTATCTTTTAATCAAGTGATAACTACCAATAGACAGTTTATAAAAAGATAAAATAGCCATTGTCAAAAACTCAATACGTAGACAAAAAGTCAATCTCAGTATTCCTTAGAATTTGTTTAAAAGAAAAAAAGAAAAAAATTAGACTGAATAATTAAACATCAAAGGGTAACCAAAGCATGTCACAAACAGGGCTAGCAATATCAATAAGAATCTAATGATGATATCCTGTGAGTTGAATTTGTTGGCAAGTTTTCTTTTTTCTTTTGCCCCTTTGTTTGTCCTTTTTCTGTAAACCCATATGTTATTAAGGGCATAATATTTTGATATTCATACTAATATAATATTATCTGGGTGGTCTCTTAGTAATAGCAAACTTAAGTATGTGCCTTAAATAGTGAAAGAGAGTTAAGGCACTGTTTGATAAAACTGAAAAATTTAAGAGCTTAATTTTAAGTGATAAAGTTTTTAAGTGGTAAGTAAAAAATAAATATTTTTGATAGCTTTTTGAATTTTCAGCGTTCAACATTCAGTGATAAGTGATGTCCCTGTCATTCAAAATTTGACCCCATTTTAAGTGGCGTTTACTGTTTTCAGTGATATTCAAATTGTGTTATCAAACACACTTAATTGGATAAGCAATTAATCTGTTTAGAATTAAGCGCTGAAATGAGTTATCAAACAGCACTTAGTGTAGTGCTGCCTTCCAGTTGCAAAGCTTAATAAGTTGCTTCTATGCCTAGGTAAGAATTTGACAACTAGAACGTAACTTAAGATATAGTTCTGTTGAAAAAGGGATATTCGGTTTTAATAAGACTAGATTTTAGGGGATATGATAGGCGTGTAAATATAGATAGTCAATGACTAAGATTAGGAAATTATGCTAGTGTACAGCCTGTAGCTTCTGTTAGTGTACAGCCTGTAACTTCTGTTAGTGTACAACCTATAGTTACAGCATGTAATTTGCTGTTACAGCCTGTAGTTTCCTTTGTTTAGCCCCTTGTATTTCCTATTTAACCAAAGCATTGTAAACCATTCAAAGTACGGCAAAATACAAATTCTTTTCAATCTTGAAATCGCCTATTAGTTCAGACCACAGTGATCATACGCATTACAGTCTAAAATATACTTTTAGTTTTAAAATACAACATAGTATACTTTTTTAGGCATTGTTTGGACTACATTTAGTTCAGGCACATAAATTCATGATCCATTCGACTATTTTGTCAATTTCAATTTCTGGATCCAAGTCCAACTCCATGCATATAAAGTCTAAACTCATTCATTTATATAACAGTAGACTGAAGGTAAGCTTTTCTCTTCGTTTTCTTAACCCCCACCCCTCGTTCATGTCCACCTTTAAGTTGATAGTGTGTTGGTTTGAAAATTTTTGCAATTATATCTGTGGAAGTGACATTGACAAGATGGAGTTTCTAAGTCTGGAAAAGTCATAAATTGGAAGATCAATATGGTATGAGCTTGCAGTTTGAATATGGAAACACGTGTTTAAATTGGAATCAGAATTATACATGACCAAAAATCCCCTGCTTATGTGACATTAGTAAGATATGCAGTGGTTACCTCCTTGACTACATTTGGGAATATTGTGGGTGCTAGATGGGAAGCAGCTTCTTCACATGCGGGGGTAAGGTTGCGTACATCTGACCCTCCCCAAACCTTGCATTGGCGGGAGCCTCGTGCTCTAGGCTAGCCCTTTAGATGGGAAAATTTCTTATCATTTATCGATTTGCTCCATCACATCTTCGAACAATGGAGGAAAAAATGATGACTTTTTCATTAACTATGATCACCTAATTCAATCCACCCACGGGTGTTCTTAGTCATTATTCTTAGGTATGTTAATCTTCCTTGATCATGTGACATGTTTTTATTTAACATTGTTACCTTTCCTCTTTATATGTGTGTATTGCTTTTGACACATGAACCTTACAATTTAGGATTGCCGCTAAGTTTCCGGATCTAGTTTATGTTGGTGGATCTTTATGATCTAGTTTCTTTTTGCTTTTATATATTGTGCTTTAGAATGTTGGAAATTGGAATCTTCTTTTGTTTACAACTGGGGTATATAATGTGTTCTATACGATTTCATTCAGGTTGAAGATGCCGAAACAATTGTTAAGCTTACTGAGGAGATGGATTCTATTGATTCTGGGCTTCTTGAAGAGGCTGTCAATATTATTAAAGAACTGAACAAGGCATTGGATCGGTTTGAATTGACTCAGCTACTTTCTGGTCCCTATGACAAAGAAGGTGCTGTTATTTCAATCACTGCCGGTGCTGGGGGTACCGATGCACAGGTAATTGTTTTACCTACAAAGAAAGATATTGATAAGTCAGATGGAATTTGACCACCTATTCTTGGCATGCTAAACTAATGCACTTAGATGAGAGCAATAATCCACCATCCTCAACAAAAGTATAACCTCTGGCTGCCATCCTCACCTATTCTTCGTGTTAGATCTGTACAATGAACTGCAAAATTATTCACTTTTTTCTGCTTGATTTTTGTAAATTTCTTTGATAATTTCCAGTGCAGGATTGGGCTGACATGCTTCTCAGGATGTATGTGAGATGGGGAGAGAAACAAAGATACAAAACAAGAGTGGTTGAAAAGTCCTTGGGAGAAGAAGCTGGGATTAAGTCAGCCACAATTGAAATTGAAGGTCGTTATGCCTATGGGTATTTGTCGGGGGAAAAGGGTACACATCGCATTGTACGACAGTCTCCTTTCAATTCTAAGGGCCTTCGCCAGGTAACTTTATCATGTTATTGTTCTATTTTCCCTCTTCTTGAAAAAATGGATCCCAGAATAAAAGCAACACTGGTTAATAATAATTGTGGATTAATTTTGCAAATATTATCATTGAGTAAAAGGCTAGCCTAGTGCACGAGGCTCCCGCCATTATGGGGTCTTGGGAGGGTCAGATGTATGCAGCCTTACCTGCTGTTTTAAGTTTCGAACCCGTGACCACCAGATCGCAATGGAGGTCCTTCGGTTTATGACTCTTCCCAGACCCTGCAATGATGGGAGCCTCGTGCACTTGGCTAGCCCTTTTTATCACTGAGGAAAGGAGACCCTCTTTACTATTTTTGGAACTTTTCCATGTAAGATAACACCATAAATTGGCAATAGATGTTCCATTTCTTTTACCACTTCAGTGGTCACGTGGAAGAACTTTGGTTCATTTAATATTCTTTCTTGGTAATTTGTTTCTTTCATCAACTTCTTTTTTGATAAATAAGATCCTTCTTTCATTAACGCTTAAAAGACTTAAAATTGATATAGAGACATCATTTATTGTATCCTGGAGATATAGTGCACAAGTATTGTTTAGAGCTAGCGGCATTTATGTTAGAGATCTTGTTTGCATCTTAGTCCTGGTTGATGTTTCCTGTGTTTGGCATTTTGTACCATCTTCCTTGCCAATTTTTACCATTTGATTAACTGATTTTAAATGTAGATATTTCATACCCAATGGTCACATGTCACTGTGCTAGCAAATGGTAACATCAGGAAATGTTGAAAAATCTAACGTGTATATTCTTGTGCTTTGTATGATGTACGAAGCAGGTATATTGCCAAAAAAAATTAAAATGTTGAAGTTTAAAGAAACACAATTAAAATGACAAGAATGTGGGAAACTGTATGTAAACCTTGGAGATATAATAGCATGGGAGTGTTAACGGTCTAACTCTAGTGCCAGAAGCTTTGTGTTGAATGATAATCTCTCTCTCTCATTCCTAGGAGACGATCAGGTAACTTATTCCGTGTGTTTTGACATTAAATTATACACAGACAAGCTTTTCTGGTGTTGAATGCATACCTCTTCTTCCTGAAGAGTCGCTGGATGTTGAAATGCCTGAGGAAGACCTGGAATTCAGTTTTTCAAGGGCAGGTGGGAAAGGAGGTCAGAATGTGAATAAGGTTGAAACTGCTGTCCGGATTACCCATATCCCCACTGGCATCACTGTTCGCTGCACAGGTATTCTTTCCACATGACTCTTGTTTCTTTCTTTTTGAGGTTCTCTATCTTGCCGAGCGAATTTTGGCTCCTGGAGTTTTGTGTGAAGTTGCATTTGAAGCTCGTATTTTATTTTTATTTGTTACTTTTATTGTGGATTCCATAGATAGAATAAATATTGGCTCATTTTATTGCACTGAAATCATCTCCCTGGGAAAGAATGGGTAATGCAGCAGTCCCTTCACAGAGTAACTGGTACATTTTCTTCTTTTCACCCTAAACGTAGTGATGGAAGCTACTTCATTTATTTTAAAGCAAATTTGTGACCTTCAGTGAAAACATTTAGGTCGCAATAAGCTTTAGATGCCACGGGCGTTAGCTTGTCCAAATGGGCAACCAACTGAAACAATCTGATTTCCATCAAAACAAGTGAGACTTGGAAGAGATTTACTTAAGAGTATTGGTTACACAAAAGATAAATCTAGGAGAGCATTTGAACTGACAGAGGCTGCATTCTGATTTCCCCTTTGAATTTGAATGGGCCTATTTCATTTTCTATGGTGAATTGGTGATTGAAGTAAAAGTTAATTGTCTATACTGGGCCCACTGGAATTAGGATACTTTATCATATGTCATTTATTGTTTGTGATTTTTCCCATGTTTCCTTGAAATGATAGAAATTCAACAAATTCAAACATCATTCATGAAATAGATGTCCTTTTTCCTAATGGCACCATTGAAGATGATTGTATCTAACTGAAATTTTTTCAATATAAATTATCAATGGGGGAATTCAATTTCCGGGGGATATCTATATACCAAACCTTCAAATTCGTTCCTTTAACATTATTGCGAAGGAGGATGTCCTTGATTTACTTTCATGTTTTTTGGTATCGAGTGCTAATTGAGGAACATGTTGATTTTCCCGAGCACCCGAGTGAATTCCTTTGGGTTCTTAGAGGAGGAGAAATGAAAATTTTGTACATATCAACCAAGTGGGATTTAATGATCTTGATATGACAATTCAATAACATGAATTTTTTAAGGTTTTGCATTCTCTATTTCAAATTACTTACTGCCAGTGTATTGTTTTATATCCCAGCTCATTAATGGAAGTTTGTTATTGTCTGTAATGCAGAAGAGAGGTCCCAACTGGCAAACAAGATCAAGGCCTTGAGCCGGTTGAAAGCTAAACTGATGGTCATCGCGGTGGAGCAACGAGCATCTGAAATCAAGCAAATTAGAGGAGATGTCGTGAAGGCCGAGTGGGGCCAGCAAATACGGAACTACGTATTCCATCCGTACAAGCTTGTGAAGGATGTAAGAATGGCGTATGAGACCTCGGACATCACTTCTGTTATGGATGGTGATTTGGATCCCTTCATTAAAGCCTACCTCAAATACAAATACAGTGCATCCATGTCCTCTAGTGGAGTGGAATAACAATTAATCCAGATTTTCACTTTCAGGGTTATCTAATCTGCTTCGTATTTATATCAGCTCTTTGATTTTTTTGGTGTTTTTTGCTTGTTTGTAAAGAGTCACTATTTTTTGCAGTCTAGTGGCTACTTCACAGTCCCAAACTTGAGTGCCAAACTTGAACGACTAAACTTGCTTAGTTATTAGGCTTCTAATCTCTGGACTTGGCGTGACTGTCAACAGTGATGGTAATATAGTTACTTACGAAACTTATATAATGAAACTATTTTACAAGTAGTGATGATTAGTAATATAAAGCCAATTAATGAATTATGATTACAAATTAGACATGGGTATTTTGGAATGATATTATATTATTAATGAATAATTTGCATATTTATATTAGAAGCACTAGGCGTCATGCATGTGATAATCAATTCGTATAAGTTTAATGCATCGTCATGCATGAATATTAGACATAATTTGTACTGTTTTGGCCTTCCAATGAATTTTTATGTAAGCATAAAAGAAAAATATCAAGGTGCCCATTCAGTATTCGCAAATCATCCAAAATTTTTTGTTTGGCAGACATGGAATTGAAAAAAAAACAACTTAGAAAATTTAATATATATATTCCATTTCCATCAATTCTAATTTTAAAACTCCAATTTCAAGCTGTCAAACTCAACCTTCATGGAATTGATGCAACTTTCCTTGATTTAGTTGAACCACCCAAAATCCTCAATGGAATTGATCTAACTTTCCTTGATTTAGTTGAAGTGGTTCGACATAAGATTGATCGAAAACTTAGATTTTGGTGTTGATATAAAATACAAAATGTCAAGAAAAATGGCTAGGGAAAATTGCATAAAATCCCCTTCACTTTCAAATATTGGCACAATACAATTAGCCATTAGAATTATGTTATATTAATGAAAATGTCCCTTAATAAAAATTTACGTTTTCATTAAAATAATTTTTATTTTAAGTTTTTTTCTTTATAATTTTTTAAAAAAAAATTAGAAAATTTCGCAATATTAAAATAATATTATAATAACAAAAATGTCTCTTAATATAATTTTAAAAAATTTAGGTTTTTTTTTTTTTTTTTTTTGTAAGAATGAGTTTCATTTGAGGTTTTATTTTCCTTTTAATTGTTTAAAAATAAGAAATTAAGAAAATTTGAAAATTAGGCAGCATACACGCATGTGTGCATGTCTCTCAATTCTCAATGGCAAGGGGGGGTTTTGGTCATTAGGTTTTGATCAATAAAACAGCAGGGTGAGAAGTTCCGATAGGTAATAGCTCTCTGATAAAAGGACTTCTTCAATGGCGGCGAGAAATGCACTTCTCAAGCACCTGAGGGTGAACGCTCGACCCGTGCCTCCAAACCCTAGCTCAGTTTCTCTCTCCTTCGCCCATCTGCTCCGACGCAACTTCTCGGAGGAGGTCAGGGGTTCATTCCTCGACAAGTCCGAGGTAGCAGACCGAGTCGTCTCTGTTGTCAAGAACTTCCAGAAAGTTGACCCTTCGAAGGTAAACATGAATAAATTAGGGTTTTTATTAATGATTATGCTATGTTTGATTGTTGATAAAGGGTTTCAAATAGAAGTATTTTATACCCTTTTTTTTTAAAAAAAAATAATAATTGGGACCTGGGGAGATCAATAACCTAGTATAATTTTGTTCTTTATGATGGGTATTGTCCAATAATTATTGGATGACATTATTGTATGCAACAGTGATTATTTTTACTTTGTGCTTGGTTATTTGATCAGTTATTATTCTCTGGAAACAAAACAAATGAATCATGTTTTTATTTTTTTCAAATAATGAAACATACTTGGCAAACACATGTTGTCTTGTGCCTTCTTTTTGTTTTATAGTTTGCATATAAAAATGTATGCTATAAATGTGCCCTTTTGTTATATTATGAGAACAATAAAAAACTTACGGAAAAAGAGATCCCCAAATGTTCACTGAGCATTACATTGGTTATATGGTCAGAAGCCGGTTCAGTGGAACTTTAGGCTGATTCTTGTGTTTTAGGAGGTATTAATCATGTCTATCGATACAGTTACATTCTCTGTTCAGTTCTTTAGGTCATTTCTGGACAGTAGACAATGTTATAGGGCCTATTAAGAAAGAACACTCTGCCTGTCGATATGTCCCTTTCTCTCTCTGTATTATGAATTTATTATCTCAATGTGTTTTTCCACTTGTCTAATCTTTTTGTTTAACGGTTTCATTGCTGTTTCTAGAGCAATATTGAGATCTTTTCAATGTATAGTTATATCTCTCAAGAAATTTCTTATTGACATTTGAAGCGATAAAAGTGACATGACTTTACAATTTCAAGCGCATTGTTGGTTACTTATTTGATACTCAAATGTGTGCTTTGATCATAGTATTGATAATGATTATCAGATTGCATGAAAATATTGAGTAATATGATGTTGAGACTGTTCATGTTTGTGTTAGGACCTAATATCTTATTTTACATATTTAGGTTGTTAGGCTTTGGGGTTTTCTTGAATCATCAAATTATCAGCGTCATAGTGTTAATAGGAGAGAAATAACAAGGATATGTGTATGAAAAGGTTTCTTGAGGTTTTCTTCCATTTAGCTTTGCATGTTTCATATGTGGGTTCTATACTGCATCACTATGGTAGCCTAACGACGTGTTGATCAGTCTTGCTTTCTCCTTTTGTTTATCTCTTTCTTTATAGGATCAGGTATCTCACTGTCTCTTGTTTAACTGCCACTGTTTATTTTCTCTGCTAATAAATTTGCCCCTTAGAACTAGTGACTTTTGTTAAGTGCTGGTTAACTTTGCATTTAAACCGGTGAAATTCCATTCATTACCTTGCCTTTCATCAAGAAGGTTTCATCTTATTGTCCTGTAGCTATGTGCAGTGTTTGAAAAAAATTTCTTTTGATTAATAGTGTTTTCTACGCAATCCATAATATTTTCAAGAATATCATATCGATTAAGAGAGGAACTTCAGAAATGGACTTGATTTTAAAGCAGGACCTAGTTAGGACCTTGCCTGGTTGAGGTTTAGTATTTCTAAAGCGTTTTATTATGTTTACTTGTAGGTTAGTATGCTGCTGGTCAGTTCTGTTGGTTTTCTTATACTTTAGGAGTCAAGACTATTTCTGGTAACTCTAGATTCATCCTATGTGGGCTGTAGCATGGGTTCGTGTGTTGCATTTTGGATCGTCATATATCAAGTCTGTGTTTGTGTGGATTCTAATAAGTTTATACGGATTATTCAATATCTCTTTGTGAAATAATAAAATATTCTAGTTGTACTAGAGTTCAACAGAGAACAAACTCCAGAAAAATGTACTCGCAATAGAGCTCATTGAGGATTGTGCAGTGCAATTCCTACCCAAATTGTGATGCCTATAGGAATCTAGGAATGCTTTCTAGTGTTTATTCTTCCTTATTCTTATCTTTAGCGTCTAGTATTTTTGTTAAGCCCTTAAAACTCTTTTTTGGACCTTCGTTCTACTCATAAAACCTTATTGGATAAAGCCCACTTCATACCTACATCAATCACTCAACCATAGCACAAAAAAGAATCTGAAATTAAGCGGATTTACAGCTTACTGGAACTGCTTACAACCTCCAGAAGAGGCCCTCTAATTTTGTTCTTCCTTTCCTAGTTAAAGCTCCAGGCCTTGCCTCTTCTTTTGCACCATTTACAAAACCTAAAATCTATATTTAGAAAAGAATTTCAAGGATTTATACCATTCTGAAACCCAATGCATCCAAAATGGAATACAGATCTTCATTTCTAACAATGAGTTTTGCTCCCTTACCTTCTACTTTCACTTCTTGGTTTATGGTTAAAACTAAAATTTTCAACTCCCTTTGCCCTTTTTGTTGTGGCCCCTCCCCATTCTCCTGTCTTCTGCTTTATTTTTCTACCAACTCCAATGTATAGCTTCAAAAAGTTGTACCGCTTTCTCTTTGGAGCTTTCACAGGGAGCCCACATGTTTACTTGCTCCTTCAGATTTGCCATGAACCATTCCGCCGCCTTCCGAGCTCACGGATCTTCCTTCCCATCCCAATTTCTGCCTGGGTGTCTTTTAGAAAGGATCACCATAGTTGGTGGCATGCACTGTACAGGCAGTAGACCCATAGTTCCTCCTTCTCTCCTGAGCATATACCAGCAGCTTCCCTCGTCACCTGTCCCTATGTCCCTAAATGGCTGTGCCTATGGTCCATAACCCAATCAAGTTGCATTGATCGGATGCTGCGATCAGAGATTATCCATTGTCAAGAATGGTATAAACTTCAGTCTCATCACCCATAATCTTTCCTCAGTAGGGATAGTTTTATCCAAACTCTCCTCCTCTGCCTGGAATAATTCTCTACATCTAAAAGCAAAAACCTTCAGAATCGTGACCATTCTTTGCATGGATTAAACCCAGGGACCTCAGGAACTGTAGATAAAACTCAATTGGGAAGGGCTTGAAGATTCTCAATTGTCATCTTTTTCCCCTGTTCTGTAAACACTCTGCCACCTTCAGCCTTTTTTCTCCATGTTATTGGACAGTCTCACAAACACCAAGTTCAATTCTGCAGCAGCACACTTGCTCATAGGCAGTCCAAGCCCTATTCCCGACTTCCATCTCAGAAGGCTTATGATACCCTGAAAGTATGGAAGACACCTTAGCCATCAGTAACTTGACTGCCCTTCCTACTTGATTGAGATGCTGCATGGTATCCTGGTCTTCGTCTGTGTTCCTGGCCAAAAAACCACCCCCTCTGTAGGATTCCCCTCCCCAGCTGCTTTAATCCAGTCATTTGATGCTCTTCCTGGGCTTGAGAGAAGTAGCAAACATTCTTGGTTGGGTTGGGCTGAATTTTCTCGTTTATATTACCTGCTGAACTGGGCCTATCTGGATGGTCCTCGTTTTATAGATTGACTTTTTAAAAACAGGAACACTTTTTCTGAGGACATCTCAAAGGAGAAAAGGGATGCTTATTTTTGGACCGAGGGAGTATTTTTATATATATAACTTATCTTATATATGGCAAACTTTACTTGATAACGACTTCTAAAAATTAATGACTAGATGACATTTTATAACTTATAAACCATACAAAATTTGATGATTTCTGTATATTTTGCTACTGTGTTGTTCACTCCTTTTATAAAATAAACTTGTAATTTGAATATTTCTTGCAGTTAAACTATTTTCACTAAAAGAAACTTGTATTTAATGTACAAGGTTCATGAGTCACATGTTGACGTCAATGAAATTAAAAAGGTTAATTTGATTACAGACACGCCCAAAAATGTGCTGGACGCATGTTTGGAAGTGTCTGAGAAGGGTCACTGTTCAACACGTTTGCGATACAAGACGACTCCTTGCTTCTTAAATGGATACATCTCAGGTCCTAGCAGCCAACTTGCAATTTGGTTCAAGATCCCAACCCGAAGAAAGTCCCTTCTTAATACATTCTGAAGCCACCTCAAAGCACTGCCCCTCTATGTTCGATTTCAATTCTTAAATAATCCTCGTCACTTCTGCTTCTATTGTATCAAACGCTTCCTTTTTTTCTTTTTTCTTTTTGGTGAAAAAGGCCGTATCGATAAGTATTTTGGACAATTCTTCAATATCTTGTTCTTTCGCAACATAATATTATTGTTGTGTGCCAGTAAAAAATCACGCTTCTGCACTCACCTGAAGTAGGCTGCTAACGATTCTGCTACCTCATGAAAGGAACACATAATGCCTGTCTTAATTAGCCTGCTTGAACAGAAATTTGGGGTTTGATAAAGTGAATAAGTAAAAAGGATTTTAGTGGTTTACTCCAATTAGTTGAGAAAGGCTTTATCTAGTTTTATAAGTTACTCCCACCGTCCCACAAAAAGTGTCCACCTTTCTATTTTTGATGGTTCCAAAATAATTGTCCCAATTCAAAATTCAATTTACTATTTTTTAAATATTCCTAATTTACACTCCTTGCCTTGAAGTTATAAAAGCAATCAAAGTTTGAAATAAGACCTCATGTGGACCCACCATAGAAGGTTATATTTGGAAATTCATTCCCTACCACTATAACAAAATACATTAAAATCTACACTCTTAAAAAGTAGGGTTCCCAAAAAGGGACACTTTTTGTGGACGGAGGGAGTATAAGGATATTTCTTGCTTTCATAAACCATATTGTTTGTCAAATACTTCCGGTTGCAAACATGATTGTAGATATGAAAAATTAGACCAAAAAAGTGATCAGACAAAAATATAATTGTTTGCAACCTTGTTTCCCCTTATCATTTGATTCTTTGGTTGGTAGCTTTATAAGTGTCTAGAGAGTCGATAATAATTAAATTAGGTTTGGATCTGCTTGTTGATTTTTTAGACCGTAATTGGGTGGTTGTGATTTGGATTAGGATATGCGAATTATTGTAGTTGCTCTACAGATTCAGCATGACTAGCCCTGAGTTGAGTGAGGTTTTCACATTGTTGCGTGGGGAAGGGTTAGTGACACATGTTCAAGACTGGATGATCTTCTTGAGAAGCAAGGTTTCTGGTCGTGTAAGAAAGTTGTAAGAGCTGGACATTTCATGCTAGAAGAATTCTGTTAGGACCTTCAAAATAGTATATAAATGGGTGAAACTCCGGGAAGTTACAAATAGGTTGGTCATTTTTTTAAGCTTCAAATGGACTTTGAATATGTTGGTCAACTTGGATTTTTGTAAATGATTTAGGTCACTGTTGTTGTCCAACTCATTTGTTGTCATGAGGTTGTTTTTGGACTTTGTATATGCGTAAATGTGTTTTTGGTGAAATCGGTTCTTGCTAGATTTCCGTTTCCATTTTTTTTCTTTTTTACCCTTGGACTTGAACCTTTGGCCCTTCCTCTTCCTTATGCCATGTATTTTTCTGAATTTGTTTTGGACTTGACTTCAATTATGACGAAAACTATTATTTGCTTTTTGATATGAATTTGTTTTAGTATAGGATTTTTCCCCGGTTCTTTCTTCAACCTCCATCTCCCCCACCCCCCCCCCCCCCCCCCCCCGGG
>JAOTQH010000012.1:25870-39054 GCA_025631255.1 Cornus kousa | reverse complement strand
GACGTCATATGATCGGACTCCCAGGAGTCAATAATCCATGTTGCAAAGTCTAGGAGTACCTAGTGAAGAATTGGACTTTAGCAATTTGAGAAGATGATCCTTGGAGAAGGGACCTGTTTCAGCTTCATTTGCTGAAGGGAATGAACACTTAGATCTGTTGCCCGGCTTGCTGCTTTTCTAGTTTGCTGGCTTTCAATGGATTTTATAGCAGGTTTCTCGGGTATGACGTGGCCTATTGTAGATATCACACCACACCCGAAGCCTCTCATCCTGCCTTCTCTGATTGGTGGCAAATACCTTGTTTGCACTTGCATCGGATGCAACCAAGGCTGAGTTCTCGACAGATGCAGCAGCTCCCTTTTCTCTGAGCATGACATTTCTGCGGCTTACTTCACGTCTAACTTCAGTGAAGACTTCACCAATTGAGGGCAAAGGCTGTCGGCCAATTATTCCCCCCCTAACTTCGTCAAATTCAACATTTAGACCTGCAAGAAACTTGTAAATTCGATTATTCTCCACCGTCCTTTTGTTATGATCACAATCTTCCGGCGATTTCCACTCGTAGTCATTGAACAGGTCAAAATCTTGCCATAGCCGCTTCAAAGAATTGAAATACTTGGTGTCGTTGTCCTCTCCTTATCGGATTTTACCAAGTTTTAGTGTCAACTCAAAGATTTGGGACTGATTTCCTAGATCAGAATACATCTGATTAACAGTGTCCCAAAGTTCCTTGGCTGTCGGATATCACATGTAATTGCAGCTGATATCTTCCTCCATGGAATTTACGAGCCAAGTCATGACCATGGAATTTTCCGCATCCCAGGTTGAATGCGCCGAGTCTTCTTTTTTGGTGCCTTCTTATCTCCTGTCAGGTAACCAATCTTTCCTCTCCACGGATGTACATCTGGATAGACTGAGACCAACACAAGAAGTTATCACCATTCAATCGAAAATTGGTGATTTGGACAGTGTGTGAATCAAAGTTGGAAGCATGGATTGCAGGAATTTTTGATGGGGCAGTGGAAGAAGTAGAATCAGATGAAATTTCTGACATGGTGAAGGATTGCTGGAAGAAGAAAAAAAGTTTCTGTAAGAGTCAGAGATTAAGTCCCTACTCTGATATCATGTAAAATGTATTATATTGAATGAATTACAATGAATGGTCCAAGAGGTATATATAGGCAAAACCTAATGGGTTAGGTGAAGTTAGGTAAGGTGTGAACACAAGCTTGGTGTGCTTCTAGAAAGCATGCTACTAGAAGGTGACAATGTTGACTATACAATGTTGAATCTAATATTTAACTATTTACAGCTAGAAGTCAGCTTTAATATTTTGTAGTTGACAACAATAAATAACCTTTTTCAACAAAAGATATTGAAAATGAAGTTCCAAGTCAAGGTTTGCCAAATGCAGAAAAATCACAAACAGGATGAGAAATACTGCAGGAACATCAAACTAAACCTGAGCTACTGGTTTATACTCGGGAAAAAAAATCGGCAAGGAAATAATGACCAACAGATCATCCAACCACAAGGTCAATCAGAATCTTCAAGTGAAGGTCCTCTGGGTAGTTGAGGTAATTCTAATCCCATTCTCCTTCCAATTTTTATTCCTATCACAACTCCTCCATCATTTTTCATCTGATCCTACCTCCGATTCTGTCCCTCCTACTGCCTTACCAAAACCGATTCCCACAGATCTTGACATTCCCATAGCCATTAGAAAAAGAACTCGAGAATGCACCAAACACCCCATTACCAACTATCTATCCTATCACAGACTCTCCATTAGTCATAAAGCATTTACTTCTAAAATATCTAACCTGTTTGTGCCAAGAACCATCAAGGAAGCTCTAGATGATCCGAATTGGAAGTTAGCAGTTATAGAAGAGATGAATGCTTTAAGGAAAAATGGTACTTGGGAAGTGGTTTCAATACCAAGGGATAAGAAGATTGTAGGGTGCAAATGGGTGTTTACAATAAAATGCAAGGCTAATGGTATCGTAGAGAGGTATAAGGCAAGGCTTGTAGCGAAAGGGTTTACACAAACCTTTGGAATTGACTACCAAGAAACCTTTGCTCCAGTAGCCAAAATAAACTCAATACGAGTTTTGTTATCCTTGGTTGCATATTTTAGTTGGCCCCTATACCAGGTAGACATTAAAAATGCCTTCTTGAACAGAGATTTAGAAGAAGAAGTCTATATGAACTTACTGCCAGGATTTAAATAGAGATTTGGAGAAGGCAAAGTTTGCAAGCTAAAGAAATCATTGTACGATCTCAAACAGTCTCCAAGAGCATGGTTCGAATGATTCGGGAAGGCTGCAAAGAACTATGGCTACTGTCAGAGTCAAGCAGATCATACCATGTTCTATAAGCACTCAAGAGAAGGTAAAATTGCTATCTTGATTGTTTATGTAGATAACATAATCCTCACAGGTGATGATAGTATTGAACTGGAAAGATTAAAGGAGGGTCTCGCTAAAGATTTTAAAGTCAAGGATTTGGGAGCATTGAATATTTCCTCGGCATGGAATTTGCCAGATCTAAGGAAGGTATTTTTGTCACTCAACGCAAATATGTACTTGATTTGTTAAGTGAAACAGGATTGCTTGGATGTAAAGCAGCTGAGACTCCAACCGAGCCTAACCAAAAACTACAGCCCGCAAGAAGGAGGATGTGGTGAATATTGAATAGTTTTAGAGACTTGTTGGAAGACTTGTCTACTTATCCCACACTTGTCCTGACATAGCTTTTGCAGTAAGCAGAGTGAGCCAATTCATGCACTCACCAGGACAAGAACACTTCGAGGCGGTATCCTGAGGTATCTAAAGGGAACTCCTGGTAAAGGCCTCCTATTCAGGAGATGGGGACACTTACAAATTGAAGTCTACACTGTGATGCAAACTGGGCTGGGAGCGTTACTGATCGAAAATCAACTTCTGGCTACTACACCTTTGTTGGAGGAAACTTGGTCTTGGCGCAGTAAAAAACAAAACGTGGTGGCTAGAAGTAGTGCTGAAGCTGAGTTTATATCAGTTGCCCATGGGATTTGTGAAGTTTTGTGGATGAGGAGACTGCTAAATGACTTAAGAATATTGAGCACCTCACCTATGAGAGTATACTGCGACAAGAAGGCAGCAATCTCTATTGCCCACAATCCTGTTCTTCATGATAGAACGAAACATGTGGAAGTTGATAAGCACTTTATTAAAGAAAAGATTGAGAATGGTTTGATCTGTATGCCATATGTCCCAACTACGGAGTAAATTGCAGATATACTCACAAAGGGTCTACATAAAAGACAATTCCACTACTTGGTTGGCAAGCTGGCAATGGAAGACATCTTCAATCCAGCTTGAGAGGGAGTGTTGAAAAAACTAGTTATTTTGCTCTTAGATATTGCTGGATCCTTAGGGATTTTCTAGCTGTAAAAAGTTAATTATGTACAAAATAGGGGAGTTGACTCCTAGTTGTAAATAGTTAATTATGTACAAAATAGAAAAGTTGACTTTAGATTAGAATTAGTGGTTATTTTGTTTCCTTTTCTTATGCTATGTATCACCTATTAATATAGGTTCTGTATAATTCTTTGATATAAGAGAAATATACAAAGAAAATAAATCTCTCCCAATATTTTTTCTTCTCGTTTTTACCTTTCTGAAAAACACTTTCCAATCTGCCCACTTATTACATGTCCTTGTTTCCTTTGCCCAGCACAGTGGCAAGGAGGCTTATATAAGTATCATCTAGTGAACTGGGAGACAGTGTGTACCCCCATAAAGAAAGGTGGGTTGGGAGTCTGTAATCTGGAATGGATGAATAAAGCTTTGCATGGGAAGTGGCTGTGGAGATTTGGGTGTGAGAGGGTTGTTTGTGGAGGAGGATTGTAGCATGCCAGTTTAGGGAAGAGGGGGGGATGGAGGTCTAGTGAGGTATCTGCTTGTGCGGGTTTGGGTGTGTGGAAATGTATTCGGAAGGGTTGGGATGAGTTCTCTAAAAGGATTAGATTTAGAGTCGGGAATGGGAGGTTTGTTAGGTTTTGGAAGGATTTGTGGTGTGGCGATGTAGTGTTGGCGAGAAGATTCCCTCATTTGTTTAGAATAGTTGTGGATAAGCATGCCATGGTTGCAGACTATTATCGGCTCGATAATGGGAGAGTAACTTGGGATATGATTTTCCGTAGAAATTTCAACGACTTGGAGCTGATGGAGATTACTGATTTGATGGGGTTATTGTACAGCCAAGAGGTGGAGAGGGAGGGCAATGATAGGATGGTGTGGGAGGGAAACTCCAGTGGGGTGTTTGAGGTGAGGTCATTTTATCGGAGCCTTACGGAGTGTATTCACACGACTTTTCCTTGGAAAGATGTTTGGAAAACTTCAGCTCCAATTAAGGTGGCTTTCTTCACATGGACGGCGTCTCTTGGAAGTATTCTTATTATGGACAACCTACGGAGAAGACGCCAAATTGTAGTTAATCGGTGCTTTATGTGCAAGGAGGGGGAATCTGTTAACTATCTGTTGCTGCATTGCCCAATAGCATTGGATATTTAGGCTATGCTTTTGGCTGTGTTTGGTGTGGATTGGGTTATTTCAAATGACACGAAAGGGATGTTTGAGGTGTGGAGAGGGCGACAAGTGCTTAGAAGAGTTAGAGATGCGTGGAGGACCACTCCCCTTTGTGTTTGGTGGGGCCTGTGGCATGAGAGAAATTTGAGAGCCTTTGAAGGAGTAGAGTCCCCTATTTGGGTACTTAAATCGAATATTTTATACTCTCTTTATTTCTGGGTGAACGGGAGAAGCTGCTCCTCTATGGTTACTCTTTTGGAGTTTGTAGAAAACTTGCATTTGTAGAGGCACCTATGGTGCCTGTTTCTTGTATTGTTGTTAAGGGGCTCCCCTTTTTAGAGCGTTTTTTAATGAAAGTTTCTGATTTACTTATAAAAAAAAAGTGAATCCTCTGAAATGAATTTTCCTGCTGCCCCCTGAAAGTAATAAGGATTGTGGTACTATCAAGAGCTAGCTGAATTCGTACTTCATTTTGGTTATTCAATGCATTTAAAGAGCTTTGACAAGTGGTTGAGTAATAACCGAGGTCAATTAAGCATAGAAATTTACCAACTAATCCAATTGCTTTAGCAGGGATGCTAATAGACAAGATCAAGGGAGAATTTCTTATTAACCATCAGAATTTAATATGCAAATTCCTTGGATATCGGGAAACCAGATTATAACATTGGCTAGATAAGAAATGATATGTATGCATATATATGTATATATAAGTGCTGCTATACAGAACAGAATTACATATAATGAGAGAGATCTAATACATACCTTATAAGCTGGACGATGATGGAGTTTTTTCTTTTAACCTTCAATTTTTTTTTTTTTTTTACCATGTTTTGCGAAGCTCGCCAGTGGTCTTTATACTTGTCCATTCATGTTATAACTGCAAGATATACTCTTACCCGCATTCATAACCCTTCATTCCGTAAACCAGCAATTTCTTTTATACAAATTTGAAAGAGAACTGTTATTTAGATTTTAGAGCACTCTATGGATGGGACTCCTTTTGATCAACAAGAATTAGCAATACGACATGCATGAAAAGCAAGTAATCTGACAAATGGTTGGACGAAATGTGAACCATTGGTCATGTAAGAAGTTATTGATTAGTTTAGGAATATTAAAAGTTTATGTGGCAATACATGGTGCCATAGAAATTAGAAGGAATGCAGTTTTAGCCTTTTAGGGCAAGCGTTTTTTTCCCTCTTCTTAAGTGTGTTAGTTTTCCGGATTAAAATTTTTTCTTCTTTTCTTTTCCCCTTGTCAGAATTAAAAGGATTATTATTATGGCTTATTATGATAGAATAATGAGTTTTGGAGTGTTACCCATTTACTCCTTTGCGGGCTTAATATCAAAGTCATGAGAATGGGGTTTGCCGTCTGCGGAGCTTATGAGATGACCTTTCATTCTTATCCCTTCTTTTTCTTAAATGAATTTCTCTGTTCTAAAATATCATCACAATCTGACATCTCAAAACTGATGGAGGGGCTTTAGAATAAGAGATGGCCAATTAAACCTGAGTGCATAATTTAAGAAAGATGCTGACTTTGATAATGCAAAAGAATTTTTTGGTTTTCTGTAAGCTTGTTTCTTTTAGATTATTATTATAATAAATATTTGGTGCTCTCATCTTCGTTTTATTTTGCACTTGGCATTTTGGTGTTAAACTTATTTAACTACTGCATATCTGTTTTTGTAGTGAGTCTTTACCCTTTGGTGAACAATATTATGTCATTCTATCAGATTTCCTATTCTGCAAATGCTGACCAAGAAAATGTTTTCATCAAAGCATTCTTGTATCTGCAGATTTGGTGCGGATTTTTCTGCCAAGCGTTGTACCACCATCATTCAGGGGTGTTACCATTCGTTATGTCTATTATGTTAGAAGTACATTAAACGGACATTATCTGATATTGGGGAATGGGCAAACTCACCAACAGTCTATAAGAGATCTCGCTGAGCAGGTTCGTTTCCTTATATTGCTTAGTTGCTGTTATGATTTCTGAAATGATTTTTTTTTTCTTCCCCCTGTAACTTTAATTATTGTTGCTGAGCTACACAGATGACTATTTCTATATAGATTCTTTTTTTTTCATTTTTCAAATTTTTTTTTTGATAAATAAAATGTATTAGAAAGCGTTCAAGAAGATCTTTTGTTATGCTCTTTCCAAATGCTCCACCAAGCACAAAGGGGAATCACTTTCCAGTTTCCAGCAATCCCGAGCATGAGCCCCCACCCGGGCCCCTCCAACTATCAATCAACTCCCTTGAAGACCGAGGCGTAACCCAATGAATACCAAACACACCAAAATAAGGCTCCAACAATCAGAAGCGATAGGACAATACAAAAGAAGGTGATCCGTAGATTCTTGTGGAGGAGCTACCATCCTTAAAACTTTGATTTCTATTATCCCATTTTATAAATTGTTCTTAGGAATCGATGTTTTCTGTGTTATTGCCTACTTTTTTAATTTTTTTTGAACGATTTGTAAGTGTGAGAAATAATGACTGTAGCTGCCATGTAAGACTACTATTGAGCATTATTTGCCCAGCTATGAAGATTAATAGGCTTAAAGGGATGCATGCTAACCTAGAATTCTCAGCCAATCTTACTTATTGAGGAAAAAAAAAAAAAAAAGAAAAAAAAATCCCAGCTGAATTAGGGAGGGGAAAAAACGAATCTCAGCTGATCTTTTGGAAGAAGTTATTAATGCATTTTTTGAAGTTATTGTTTGGAGAAGATTGATGTACGTTTTAATGAAAGTTTACTCATTTAATGGGAATATTATATTGTTTAATTTTGGTAAAAGCATTCCATAATATGCTCATTATTGTGCAGGATCGATACCCTAGGATTTCATATGCCTGCGTTCGCCTTAGATGAGAATTCAAACTAAACAGAACCCAAGATAAAAATCATTGCACCTTAACCAAATCTAAGAGATTAATTGACCCTCATCAGCCACTGGAAGAAATCATCTGCTCTCAAACCCACTTGGATCCAACACACCCTCCGATTTGCAACTGTTGAAAAAGAGATTTTCGGTTTCAATAAGACCAGATTTTAGGGGATATGATAGGTGTGTAAATATAGATAGTCAATGACTAAGAATTAGGAAATTCTGTTAGTGTATAGCTTGTAGTCACAGCCTGTAGTTTCCTTTTTTTAGCTCCTTGTATTTCCTATTTAACTAAAGCATTGTAAACCATTCAAAGTACGGTAATATATAGATTCTTTTCAGTCTTGAAATCGCCTATTTCAAGTTAGTAATAAATAGTACTGTATAAGATGATATTGTTTAATAGGTCATTGAAACACAAAAATTAATGCATATTGGTCTAATCAAATTAAATTCCAAAACCCAATCATTTTTTATTGGAATATGATAACACAACCCAACCAAAAAGGTATAGCCAGCCATTCCAGAACTTTGGTATAATGTGGATGGTTGAAAATGAAGCTTCAAGGCAATTATATTATGGTAATCTTCCATACTAGTCTTGCAGATACCATGAAGCATATAAATCTATCCAACATCTCCTATTCGTCAACAGTATATATATATAGTTTATAAAATCTCTTTCCAAGCAGTTCTAATAATATAGGTTGTAGAATCTCTTCTAGTATAATTCACCACTCATTTACAAGCAAATGCAAATAGGAAATACTAATCATGAGCTCAAGAACCATACTGGTTTTCACTTGTTAAATTACTAAAAACTATCAGATTGACTGCACAAAACCAGTTTTTCCAATGTGATGCTACAGTCACTTTAAATACCTAAGAATTCTTTGTTTACAAATTCAATATCAACCTACCATTTTTGCCATGTGCTCAGTGAAATCCCAGGGTTAGGAACTTTTACCTGTGGAAGACGATATCCTTCTATCTGCGTGAAAATGACTAAAAACTAGGCTCTTCATTTTCCATCAGTGCTTTGGCCTTTCCATTGTGGAAAACCGGCTTAGGCATTCTCTGGTTGCTACAATTCTATGCCATGAAGGGGAAAAGGTGAGCAAACACAATACTGAAAGGTGCAATACTGCAGAGACATATAATGTGGTTCTTGAAACTAAACACCTACCTTTCATTTTCTTTTTGATATATTAGAAAATATTTCAAGTTTAGCTTATCCATGAATTTTTCTAATTGCCTATAAAATAAACACATTATTTATTTATTTTTTTCCCCACCTATAACATAACTCTTATACATGTGACTGTGAGGAATAAATTCATATCACACTCAACTCAAAGAACCCAACATCTAGCCTAAATTGGCAAAACTTGAGGTTGGATAACTTGGATTAATCTCTACAAGGGTAGTCTCGGATTATGGACATCTTGTTCAACACTTAAAACTTTGTCTAGTCTTCATCCCGAAACTACCTGCCTAAGATGCACCCTATATTTGTGGAAACATTTTAAGGATACAATATAAATGCATAGAAAGAAGTCAGTGACAACACCTGCAAGCTAGACTGATGCACTCTCTGTCTAAGATGCCAACAGGGAGTCCTCTGTGATCTCCAACATGCTCCAAGATAACTGGAAGAACACTCTCTCCATGTCTGTTCATAATTGTTTGAGCAGAAAGGAGACTCATGCCTGGTGTTACTGTCCATGATACCACACATTTATCACCTTTCAATGAACATACGTGATATACTAAAAGCTCCTGTAACAAGAACATCCAACTAGTTGAATTCAAATAGCTAGAAAGCAAGGTGCAGAAATAGAAAATGCCATATGTCAAATACTTGAGGAAGGCCAAAAGGGAAGGACCATTTTCTAAACTTGAACTACTATTCATTTCAGGAGTTTGCATGCAAAATATCTAAAAATTTATCATTCTTTTATATGAATGTATGAATGAGTTGGTTACTTTTTCAAGTTAAAGACATACTAGTCCATTGATTTAGCAAGGGCTCAGCTAAAATACTCTAATTTTCTTTCCCTGTTTTCACTTCATTATTTCCTCTGTTTCATTAATCCTTGATCTTTCTTCTCATTTTTTTTTTGGCACTACACAGGATAACAAGTATGTTGCTAAATTTGATTTGTATTAAACTCGGTGTTAAATTGTAAGTTAATTTTTAACAAGCATTAAGAGTAGGTTGCCCTACTTCTGGTCTTTTGCTTCTTGCTTTTGAAGATATGCTGAACTCTTGAATGTCCCCCAGTCTCAGTAAACCAATCAGGAGATTTTCATTATCAACAATCACTGCACAAGACTGCTTCTCTGTAAGCATGAGAGTCACAGCCTCTGTTAGCAAAGTACTCATCTGGACAGTCACATATCGTGTTTTCATGGCTTGTGAAACAAGAATCCGCTCCTCTAACTCCATATCATGATTAGAATCACCTACACAGTACAAAAAGGCCATTAACCATTCTGGTTCTTGGTAATTGATTGCGATAGGAGGGGTAGACTGGGCACAGACCTAACCTACACAGAGTGAACTTTCAAATTCACAAAGATTACTCGCGTAGGACGTTTTTTCAACGAGTGAGTCAGTATAGGAAAGCACGCTTGACATTTCAGGTTGTTGATTTGCATGGGTGTTTCCCTCTTTAAGTTTCTTATTATCCCGGACATCCATTCTCTTCGTCTTCCCAGATGTAATCCATGAAGTCACCCCTACAGCTCCCAGAAGTGGTAGAACTATTCGATAGTCCTGTGTCAGTTCAAAGAGAAGTAGAACTGCAGTAAGAGGTACCTGACAAACCCCTGCAAGAGTAGCAGCCATGCCAACCTGCGCAACAAAATCTAGCACAGTAAACCACATCATGGATTTTGGAACTCTAGGGAATCTACTTGTCAGCAAAAAATGAAGAAACAATAAAAATCAGTTTGAAGCCAATAGCAAGGTGACATCCAATTTAAATGCTAAAACATTTTTTCTTTTTAATTTTTTTATTTATAATATAAACGACTCCATTGAACACTTTCATATAAGAGTTGGGGTCAAGTAGACAAATACTACTTCATCTGTGTTCTCTATTTATGATAATCTTATGGTTAAATAATAGGTAAAATATAATATGCCATTAGTATATCCAAGTATATAGGGTACATTACTACATTAGTATACGCAGAAGGAACGTCTTCTTGGCAGGGTTAATTTTCCAGAAAGGAGAAAAACAACAGAAACATCACATTATGCAACAAGATACACTTGATGACTCGAGCATAATCATACAAAATATCCAGAGATCTACAGATCAGATCATGGCTTCCTTGATTTCAATGGAGAAAGACCTAAAGAAATTTCCACTTAAAGACAGTTGGTAATTAGAAAGGCTATTACCCACTGTAGGTCCCGCCAATGCAGGATGCTGGGAGAATAGACTGGATACAAACCTAATTTACACAAAGTGACAACTCTCTGATTAAAATCTGCTGTAGTATTCCAAGCATTTTACTATTACACTAAGCAATGGTAGCTAAGAATGATTAGTAAATGTTCATTGACTACAGACTGACAGTGAAGCATTTGGTAAACATTCAAACCTAGATTACCAGACTCTAGTACCTGACTGCAAACCTTTGTGATAGTCAATGCCAGGAAGTCTACCGACCAATCAATGTTTGACACATTTTCTGTCCAGCTAAGAGTTTTTGCCTGGTTGAATTTTCAGAATATATAACCACCCTTTAAAAAGCAATGATCACTGTTGGACTATATTAGCATCTACCCCCAAATTTAACAAGGTGAAACAAAGATGACCAACAGCCCATGCATATGTCATATTGAGAAATTTATAGAATATACTGACAATGGTGCACAGCATATGGTAGGACCTGTAAATGATAATTGTCCGGTTAAAATGTTTTATAAAGTAACGATATAAATTTTCAAACCTGAATTATAAACATAGTACAAATAATATAGCAAATAAATTACAGTGAGTTCCCTAGATAAAAAGAAAAAAAAAAAATTGTGATGATTTATGCCTGAAATGTTCTCCACTAAAATGTCATCATGCTCATATAATAGTGTAATAGATCTATACCAGGCCATATGCTTGCGGTGATGCAACTTCCAAGATAGAGAGATGAAACATTGGATTGGATTGAGAAATTCCAAAACTAACAAATTTCCCATATGCCATTCCTGTTGCTGCACCAATAAAGAGAGATGGGGCATAGTAGCCTCCTACTAATCCAGCTGCCCGACACAAAGAGGTTGCAACTATCTTGACCACCACCAGCTGAAGCAACAGATCAGCAGAGAGGCCTTCCACATATGGCCGGGATTCTAGCAAAATATCAACATTCTCGAAACCCCAGTAGAGAATTTCTGGATATGCCAAGGCTATCAGGCCAACAGCTAAGCCACCCAGTACGGGGAAAAAGGGCTTTGGCATGCCAATGGTCTTGTGAGCATTGTCAACAGTTACCAGCATAAGCGATGTGCACCTAGTTAAGGTCAATGAAACCAAGCCACAGAGGATACCCAGCAAAAGGTACAGTGGAAGTTCTGAAAATGAGTTGAAAAGTTTTACGACACAAAACTAATCTACCAAATGAAGCTTGAAATATATACTTCTGGTTTATCATAACAACTAAAATGGATTAGATGGGTATGGAATGATATGGTAAAATAAAAATTTATGCATCATGAAATGATTCTTTTGCTGAAGAACATACCATATAATTGAGATAATCTGTGGTAAAAAGGTAGAATGCCTTTTATGTGAATTCACATATGATCTAGTCGTGGAAAAGGTATTGGTTCTTTGTAAGGGTTGAGTAGTTGATCAAGGTGTTACTCCTAGAATGTTTACTTACCAAAGATAAAAAAAAAAACAGAGAGAGAGCTTTATATGGTTTATTTTATTTTATTTATTTTTATAATATATATATATATATATGTATATATCCTTTTTAGAGTTGTTATAATTCATTTACATAATTTCAAAAGTTAAAATCCTGCACATGATATGGAAATTCAATAGTGGAAAGTTTATGATTCAAGAACACCTTTTGACTTGACTAAAGATTTTGAAGAATGTTAGACTGATAAAACATTTTCATAATGCAAAACGAAAGCGTCTAAATTTAGGACACGGTAACTCTCTGATATATCTTTAATTTCTTAAAGTTCACAATCATGAAAAAGGGGAAAAAAGAAAAGGAAATGTGTGTAGGGTTGTATGTGTAAAACTTGGATATAGATTTCATCGAAAGCAATTTAAAATTTTCTTTTTCCTTATGTGCTGCTGCAAGAAATTGGAGGCCCAATGGTACAATAATAAGCCAGAACAAAATAATAAGTCATGAATTCGAGTCAAATGAAACAAGCTCTTACAGCTAATAAGTTATAGGGTAAAAGAATAGCGTGTGGGCTTTCAGATCAAAGAAGTTGATTTTGAAGTGGCACTTTTGAGTCAAGTTGACCTCAGACCTTTTATTATCTTTTATTATTTTTATATAATTTTTATTTTGACAAATACTAGACTAGAAATGTAAGAAAAGAAATCTTAAAAATTCGCTTACTTAATTTGAGAGTCTGACTATCATTATATACAAGAGGAAAATTACAAATATGGAAAGAAAATAAAAATCAAATCCCTAAACAAAAGCCTAAACATTAGCCTATAATGAAGA
>JAOTQH010000011.1:5161615-5177761 GCA_025631255.1 Cornus kousa | reverse complement strand
CATAGGGAATAGGAGTTTGCTGATCCGTGGAATTAGCTTGGTTGGTGCATTGCTTCATAATATGGCCAAGATGGCCAAATAAATAACAAATGGGTGGGAGTCTGTCGTAAGAGAAAGGAAACCATTGGATCTGACCTTCAATTCTCAATGGAATACCTCGGCGAAGTGGTTGAGATGTGTCTACCAGTGCTTTAATCCGTAGGATTTGGCCTCCATCCTTGCCTTTGTCCCTGATTTCAACAAATTCATGTGCTCTGAAACTTTGTGCAATTTTGGAACCGAGCTCTGGGGTGACGTATTGCAGAGGAATTTTGGAAACCCAGGTTTCCATTCTGAGAGGATGATGAGGTTCTTTTCAAAGAACCAGGGGCCATGAGAAAGAACTGCTTTCGTGTTTCAATTAGGGCTCTGGTGTTGAAGGATCCGTGTTGTTGTGTGTGTGTATATATAGATAAATATATAGTATACATATATATATATAGAGAGTGTGTGTGTGTGTTAATTGGAAGAAAATGTCGTCGAGTTCAAGCAGTAGCAGTAGAAAAACCTTGAGACTTTTTTTTGAGCTTTTATTAATTATTATTCTCCCTTTCCTTTCACTTGCCACCACTACTTTACTTAGTTCTGACACCACTATCGAATGAAAAACCTTCCATTCCAGCTCCAATTTCATTATTTTTATTGGTTGTTACAGGGAATTTTTCTCTGGTAGAAGCTCAAATTAAGAATTTCAATTCAAAATTTCCAATACCTTTCTTCCAATTCCGTGTTTCAATTAGGGCTCTGGTGTTGAAGGATCCGTGTTGTTGTGTGTGTATGTATGTATAGATAAATATATAGTATACATATATATATATAGAGAGAGAGAGTGTTAATTGGAAGAAAATGTCGTCGAGTTCAAGCAGTAGCAGTAGAGGTTCGTCGTCTCCGACATCGCCGTCGTCTTCAAAGAGTGGAGATGGTGTGAACTATATTAGCATACAACACCAGGTATCGAAAATGGACACTCTTGCCGGTGTTGCAATCAAGTATGGTGTTGAGGTATTTTTCACATACCTTATTTTATATATATATATATATATTGAAATTGATTTTTTTTGGTGCTTTAAATATTACTATTGATTTCGTTGATATTGCTGCTTTGAAAATGGTAACATTTCAATTATGTGTAATTTTGGGATTAAATGATTTCATCTTCTTTTGGGATAGTTTTCTATTGCGATCTTTCTTTTCTTTTTCTTGATCTGTCCATGTTATATATATATATATATAAATCAATGATATGCATGTTTTAATCCCAATTCAATCGCAGTTAGATGTTTAGTTGTTTTTATTTTTCATTATTGGATTGCTAGTTTTTCAAACAAGAACAGTATCTAATAGTAGACACACATATATATTCTGGCTAACTAGGGAAGGGGGACTTGAACACGCTCGGGGCCAACCAACCCCCAGTAGTACACATAGTAACTTACCTACTATTAGGATGATTTAGGCACCAACTTATAACAAAAAATAAAAATGGAAAAGATATCAAAATAAAAAATTGAAAATTTAAATTAAAATTAAAATGTGGTTGCTTGAGGCAATCATTAAAGATTTCCTATATGTATCATGTCCTCCTAATCTCTGAATTTGAAGGAATTATTCTATATATACATGGTAACATGTAGTACAAAGTCACTCTTTTTTAGCTTTTTTAGGTAGAGCCTTTATGTGGAAAGAAATGTAGTTGAATCAGCTCATTCTTGCTGCAAATGAGCATCATATGTGTGAACTTTGAAAAATTCTTATTATTATATAGCTAATGATTTATTTTTAATCGGTTTTGAGATATACAGGGTAACGGAGTAACATATAACATATAATACTGGGCTTGGACACATCTTTACTAAACGGTCATACTTGTATCTTCTTACTGCATTGCTACACTGGTCAAGCTCCTCACTTAATGTGGTGGGAGTATGTACATGCGCATGCGTGCGCGTGTGTTGAGACTTTAGAGAGAGATGCATAATATCTTGCTTTGATATGATTGTTTTAATGTATGATATGATTGTGTTAATGTATGAATGCTCTAGAAAGTTGTGATTCATCATAATTAAGTCAGACGACACCGTGGTTAATTGGAGTCAACAGATGTATGAAAAACACATGCACAAGTACATCAATTGGCGTCATATGTGCTATTGATTACCTTTTCTTCTTGTACCTTATTCCATTGATTTTTGAACTGATACAATGCTTCTTATGATTTAATAATATGATGCTGATTGTTCAATTAAAATTGCAAGAAGATTAAGCATGACATTTGATGCCTTCTTGGAAAATGCTTGCATGTCTTATGATCTGATGATAGAGATTGCCTTTCCTTACTTTATTAAAAAAAAAAAATTGTACTCTTAACAGGTTGCTGACATTAAAAGGATGAATAAATTAGTAACAGATCTCCAAATGTTTGCTTTGAAGTCATTGAAGATACCATTGCCCGGAAAGCGGCCTCCGCCTCCCTGTTTGTCTATTGGTTCTGCTTCTCCAAGGTATACTATCTCTTAATTTTTCTTAAACTACACATTATTCTTTTTATCCATGTACTCCTGGAAGAATGTTCTGCATAAAGTGTAAACATTAGCATTTACTTATTGTCATACCAACTATTGACAATAATTTTGATAAACACTTGTCTAAAGAATCCTAGATCCTAAAAATGGTCTCTCTGCTCGCGCACACAAGTTCAAGTGTACTAAGGGATTTGTGCAAAATGGTGTAGCTATTGCAACTTATTGTTTTGGAACAGAGTAAAACTTCTATTTGGTATGTTATGAGGGCGAGCTGTTTAATGACACATGTTGTGTTGCTTCTGGTTATAGCAGGCCAATTTGAATGGATTTATGAACATGATTTAGTGGTTCTTTCACGCTGACTTTCATAAATCCAGAAGCACGATTTTTTTATTTTTTATTTTTAATTGTGCCTCTATGTCTAAAAGTTGGTTAATTGCACCGTCTTAGACAACTTTTCCCATGATGAAGCACCAAAAGTGTTTATGTGCGCAAATTATCTAATTTTCACTGGAGGAACTGTTGGAAGTTGGTGCCTAGGGTGGATATCGAATTATATCACAATTTATTTATTTATTTATTTTTGTTGTTGTTGTGATTACTACTACTGAAGCTCGGAAGATTCCTCCAGTTGCTAACTCAAATTAAACTTTAATGGCTGGTCTCTTATAAAATCCTGGTCCAACTGGTTCCAGAAGAATCTTTTGTGACCATAAATTTCCCATCATTTTCATGTGTTTCCCTTATGATAGGGGTGTTGTGAATAAAGCAAAGAGGGTTGCTCATTTGGTGGATCTCAGTCATGCCGAAGGTCTAGGCCTTCACCTCTTATTAGCCGAAGAAGGCTTTTCTAAAGTCATTTTCTGAGCCATGGAGGGTAAGCAAGAGAGTTGGATTAATTGGCATTGGATGATAAAGATCTTGACTTGGCAAAAGACCGGTTGAGGATTGGAGGGCTAGGAAAAAGAAAAAATTGGGGAAAAGAAGTGCAATTGAGGGATTTCATAATTTTGTATAAAGGAATGAGATGAGAGAAGTAGCTTTCCCTCTCCTGACTCCTCTCATTTTTCCACATTTCTCTTTTTCTCTCTTCTTTGCACATTTGTCACCTCCTTTTCTCTTTACACACAAGTAATGATCTGTGAAATACACGTACACCTCCTTCTAGTTTTAGGAGAGGCAGTGGCTTATATTTTTGAACATATTGCAGAAAAAGCAGCAATGAGAAAACATCACAGCATCTAGGCTGCTCTGATAAGTTGGAATCATCCCAAACCCGGAAATTGAAGTCACCGCAGCAGAAAGTTTCTCCAGCCATGGGGACTTTACAGAACTATTATGGTCTCAAATCTCCCACTCCGAAGGGTGCAGCTGAGGGAACAGAGATGGCAGTTTATCGCTCAGGGAACTCTCATTGCTTTGATGATAGGTTGATACCTAAAATTACACCATTTTGTAGTCCACCTTTAGACCACCACAAATCCAGCAGCTTAACCAATGGTTTCTTGCCGGATAATGGTGCGGCATCCGAGGATGTTGCTGTTGCACAGATTGGAGATGAGGAGGGTGAGAGATCAAATGAGAAGTCTGTCCGAAGGCGTCAGAAAACTGAAACTGATTCTGGGACTAGCACAACAGAATGGTTATTGAAAGAAGAAAACATCCAAGCAACAACTGGAAAGAATTCAGCCCAGAGAACCACTTCAGGAAGCCGAATTGCAATGGTTGCTGATGGTGAGCCTGGATGGTTGAATTCTATCATTGTGGGCCTGGGAGATTCTATAATGGCTGACGGGCTTGCTGGAATCCGTAAATCATCAAGCACATTAAGTGTACAAGACCAGGACAACAAAACTTCATCTGTTTGGCCAACGTTCAATTGGAGATTCAAACCAGACCTACAGGTTTTCTCAACTGCATCCATTAACAAACCAATTTTTGATGGCCTGCCAAAGCCAATAATTGGCCGCAGGAGCAAATCTGCTCTTGATTAGCACAATTACTTTGTATATTCATGGAAACCAATGTGTTTTTCACCTTTGATTTATTCACGGAATGAGATTTTGCGGCCGGACATCACACTGCAAGTGCAAATAGCAGGCAGGTTGAAGTATGGCAACTGGGAGAGGGGAAAATGTTCATCTTCATTCATCTTCTATCGGATGATAATTCTATATGAAAATGAGGTTATTTTATCAAATTTGAAGCAGCAGCAGCAGCAGCAGCAGCTAAAATAAACTCAGATGAAGAGTATGCAACTACAAAATTTTCTGGTTTCTCTGAACATTTCTTGATTGTCTTTTTATTTTGTTTGTTATAGTAGCATATACTGTGATGGGTGATTTCAAGTCTATACCAGCAATCTTAATTGTGTATATTTGAATCAAGAATGTGAACAAGTTGTCTTTCTTCTTAAGTAAGAAATCCCTCCAAATATATTGCACAATGCATGCATGTCTGTAATGATTTGGCCTCTTTTCCGACTATGAGTACAGCCTTTCTATTATCTTTGTCATTTCAGCGCTCTTTCTGACCTAGAAATGGACCTATTTTCTTGCTTTGAACCGTCATTCTAGCCTTCGTAGTGTCTTCGACAAGGAAAATGGACCAAACAAACCCCCGGATCCTCGATGATTTGAAGTGCATCCAGGGAAGATATTCACATGGAAACGCTCAACGGTTGACTGCTTGCCTAAACCAAGCAAGAAAATAAGGAAAAAGCTTCTTTGCGGCCAGTAGTAATTTATGTTGATTGTTGGTTGAGAAACCCTAACGTGGAGTTGTCCTGTTTCTGTGATCTTGAAAGACAACTGCAGCAATATGACTCGTGTTGTTTGGGACTGTGCTTTCACTTTAATGACATTGCACTTGACTAGCTCTTCTAGTTTGTTGAATGCAATTATAAATTGGAAAGGTGGTCCTTGTTACTTTTGGATGCTAGTCTGAGGACCATATATGCCACCAATGGCACACAATGGTCCCTGAGTAGGAGGTTGATTGGATCCTGGTTATGGACAATGATTGTTGAAATAGATGGCAGCAAGAATGAATAGCCAATTCAAAACCCCACGAAAACAAAGGGAACGTGCAGTAACTTGGATGTAGAATCCCATCAATGGAACATCGTGACTTTGCTAGAAAAATTATCCATGCACATTCATATGACTAAATCCTCACGGGAGGCGAATTCTAAGAAAATTTAAAATATAGTATAGTCAAGGCTATCTAGATATTTTAGTGGGTGAAGAAAACCCACCCAAAAATCAGGTTCTCTTAACAGCTGATTTGATACATCTTTAGTCTCTGCCTAATAACATCCACTGTCAACTATCACCCACATATTCAAAACCCTAGCCTTCGATAGAAGCTTTTGCCTTATATGCTTGTTTTAACATCTTAGCGTTCACCGGTGTAGCATGTTTCCTTGATAGAACATTCATAATCCGAACTACGTTTTGCTAACCCAATGACAAAAAGTCAAAGGATTCTAGAAAACCTGCACTTAATGCGTTCATAGATGTTCTGAAGCTCAACATCAATTAAAACCCAATAAACATGGGAGTTATAAACTTACCCTAAAAATAGCTGCAATACAAAGAATCATTGAACCTGCAATTTTATACTTCAAACAACCCCGATAGGAAACACGTTCACAAATGGAACCAAATTCCGACTTCTGAGTACCTAATGGGAAAAATCTAACAAATTCAGCTCTCAATAAAATACCAAAGTAAGGCTCCAAATATATCAAGTTTAACTGTTTAACCAAAAGGCATTAGAAACCCTTTGTACTTCATTTTATTGATTTTTTATTTTTATTTTTATAAAGCTTTTGGCCAACCATTCTAATGTAGGGTAGGATACAGATAAATGAGTGTGTGGCGTGCGTAAGATACAGTGGAATGATACAATGTGCATTGTGTGAATTCAACAACAATGATGAAAATTATTAGATCAACTAAGCCAGTCACTTACATTGTCCCAAGAAGTCAAGGATCTGGGCATTTACTTAATCAAAAGACTGGATAAATATTAGGGAAGGAGGCAATATAAAATTTTCAACATAAAGGATTCCACCAAATAAATAGAAGCCTCGAATGTTAAAAACACAAACTCAATTGCAAAATGTGTATATCTCTAAATAGTTCTTAAGACTAAAGAAGCTCTCAAAATTCATCAACCATGTTCCTTCTGTCCTACATAAAAGGGAGGAGGGGTTATGTTAATCACCACCTATTATTTGGTGGTTTGACTTTGTAAATCTGAACTATCCAGTTGGATGTTGTGAATGCTTCTTCCAGGTATTCAAGCTTTACGTCCTTATTTCCTATTTCAACTCCCCTCGCTCGATCATACCTGCCATAACAAAAAGCCATTACAAGACATTAGCGATGAATTTTAGGCGTCATGAAAGTATAACAATGCCTCCATTGCAAACCAATCTGAAACAGACGTCTACAAAACAGAAATCAGAGTATATAAAATGTAACTCAAAGGTAAATTTGAAAGAGACATAAGAGTTTGTTATCATATACTTCTAACATTGGCAATGATCCTGTTGAAAAAAGAGTTCATGTTTCTAAGTTTTCATTAGCACAAGTCTAGGTCAGGTTGTAAATTGTAGCCGTACAACAACCTTGACATGATTCATGAGTGGAGCAAATACTCATGAACTGGAGTTCAAGACTGGAATTCAACATAAAGTCAAAAGAGTGTTTCTTCCGTCACTCTTAGCAGGTGAATCATCATATGTCAATACAAAAAAAGAAAATCTTTTCCCACGCATAATATATAATCATGGTATTGGATTTAGTTAGTACTTAATGCCAGTAACAATTTTCATTATCAATACCGTCATGTGATGTCAGGAACTGATATTGCCAGAGCAATACTTGATACTTCGTGAGAAATTTATGATAATATATTGCAAATGGACACCTCCCAATCATATGGGACAAAAGGCAGGGATGATTATGATGATGATCACAAATAGACAAGGAACACATATACACACAAACACAAAAAAAAAAAAAATAAATAAATAAATAAAATTTAAAACCAGAATGAAAGGTAAAGGTTATACTTATCCAGGAGGTCTGCCATATTCTGTTGTTAGCTCCCCAAACCGATAGTAAGACAGCTTGTACCTAATCACCAAATAGAAAATATATAACTTCCCATTCACTAAATGCAACAAAAATACGTAACCCAATCAGATACACATCTCAAAAGGTGGGAGCCTTTCCTATACTATTAAATTTCTGACAACCTTGAAATGATAAACTCGAGCAAATTATTCTCAAAGAATGAATCAATTATTGCTCCTTAATTCAACACTAATCTAAGAATTGGAGTACATGTTAAAACTGAAACATGAGATTTGCGAAATCAACAGAAGGAAACATAGTTTTTAACTTTTTATGTAGGTTAATTTTCTGAAAGATATATAACAAACCCAAGATGGACGATCATACAAGTACCCCCCACTGCCTTTTTTTTACTGTGTTTTTTTTTTTGGTGGGGGTTGGTGAGCGGGGAAGTGTGCCAAGAAACTCTGTTACATGGACTCTCCTATTTACCTTTACGAACCCATGTCGACACAACATGACATGGGCATGAATATAGGACATGTGTCCGACAATGAATCCAAATCGGACACCCTGACCCTGCACATGGCATGCTGAAGAAAAATAAAAAACTAAAATTTAATCTATGAGATAGATGCAAACCTTTTTACCAATTTGAGTAAAAATTAAATATATTCTTACGAATAACAACAATAAATATTATACTATAATGAAAACATATAATGTATTTAAATGCACAGTATGTGTCTATGTACCCATATCCAACTTTTGGACAACTATCCCAGTATCTTAAGATTTGGATTTGAAGAGATCAGACAATTAGATACACACCAGCACCCAAAACACTTTCCCAAGTCCAGGTAACATAGCCGAGGAACATCCTACAGTTTATACAATGGGAGCTTTCTAACTTGAGTGTAATACAATATCTGTTACATCTTAGCTTCAGCCTTGGATCCTACACCTTAATATGATTAGGTCAGTATCAAGTCCACCCCTTCGAACAACATAGATTAACAGGACTGCACTGGGTAATGAGCCTTCATATGAATAATACAACATATGCATTTTACTAAACGAGAAACACCATTATGGAAAGAACTAGGATCACATAAAGAGCAGCACAAGTAAATGACCCTCGACATAGAAGAATTAAAGACCAATGCTATAATTTGGTAATTTATGCTTCAAAATGATGGGATAACACATGCTTCACTTTAACATAGTTGATAAATGTTGAAGCTAATTGACAAAAGCGAAAAGTTACTACAACAGAACTAATAGAAAGCAAAATCAACTCAGTAGCGAAGCAACTTACATTAGGCAATTCAACATCTTGGGAGCAGCGCCTTTGTCAACACGGTATTCACCATTAACAAGGTAATCAGGTTCCTTAATGATAGGGAAAACACCACCTCCGATTCTCACCATCCACAAAAATCTAGTATAAAATTAACTGTTAGTAGAGAAAAAGATAAGCCTAGCATGCTAAATATGATGATCCACAACTAGTTAATATACTAGACAAATATTTAACGATTTGGATAACAGAAACAATACGTGATAGATATACATATAAGAATTGAACTAGAATCATTAAGAAAATATTTTGCATATATATCACATAGACCACTCACTCACCCCTATTAAGTGGCCCCTGGATAAAATACACTAATGAATAATGATCACAACAACAAGAATAATATTTTTTTTGATCATTGATATATAATTAATAAGCATCTCAACCAAGAAGTAGTCTTGGAAAGTTTTGATCTTCTTGGGAAAACTTTGTACCAAAATCATATAGGTGGCATTAGAATTGTCAAGACTCGAGATATATGCTATGTTAAATGATACTTTGCAAGAGCAAAAACCATACTATTCCTTAGATTGATATAAAACCACTTCATTATACCCAATCATAAGGGAGACAGAGAAGGAATTAGTAAAAAATATATTATTTAAATGACTAACTTTTGCATCTACAACTGAATAATCTACTTCTAAATTAAATTGAAAAAAAAAAAAAAAAAAACTGTTCAGTGTTCCAAAATATTATAAATGAAGGCATTGTAAATAATATAGCTCTATATCTGTCTTTTTCTTCCCTTTTTTTTCCTAAATAAATATAGCACTATATCAGATGACCGACAGTGTAATTGCTTTCAGCAAAGCCTTACTTGTTAATATCATCAGAAGAATAACCAGTGACGCCTCCAAATACAACTAATACATAATCCACATCCAGTGATCTCATTATCTCATATGCTTCATCTTCATACGATGACATTGCACGTCCAACAGTGGCGATATGCGTATTGTTCCAAGTGTTATTGTCTACAATCACAGTTCTGTTTCCCATGGCAGTGATCTGGTACCCATAATCCCACCATGACATCACCTTAGCATTTGGAGGAGTATTCTGCCGAAGCCAAAAGTATGCTTCACGGTAATCATCAAAAATCACTCTGTTGCCATGGGCACCTCTTGCAGCCAATACAATTGAGGGGGACGAGTATGCCTCCGAGGTGACCCAGGTACAATGGATAGCATATCTACTCAGCAAGTAAAAAGCACCAAGAAGCAATACAGTAGCACCATTTTTTTGGAAAGGCAGAGATTGATCAAATGAAGCCTGTTTGTGCAACAAATACGAGTGAGAACTCTACATTTCTCGCAAATAACCATCAATTATGTATTGAAATGAAAATTAATAGGATCATGTTGACAAGCACAGAACACATTGACCTTATCGTGCTATCCAAAGCAAGGTTCCAATGGAGGATTATCAACTCAGGGCACCTATGGAGTTGCATAACATCATGAACACTTGTAAAGTTCCAAATGTCTACACGAGGCAACTACATTGGCAATTCTATTATTCTTTTACATAATCAGATTTTAAGGATTTTTTATTTTTTTATTTTTTTTTAATAGAACTGGGTATTAAAATGAATGATGTACTAATTATGACACAGTCAGCAACTAAAGGACTATGTTTCAGGGCACAACTCATTAGCAATGCAAGAGCATCGGTAAGTTACTCTGAAATGTTAACAGTTTGATCTCCATTACGTGACCATGGAACTTGAAATTAAAGTCAAATAAGAACAAAAAAGATGTTCTGGCAAAGTAATGTACATGGAAATTTTTTTATATAAAGATAATCTGTCAAAGCCATGATATTGACCTTTGGAGTCTAGTTATCCTGAATTGAAGGTAAGCAGAACCAATATGAGTTAGCTGGCGACCACTCATTGGAACATAAATAAAAATATTCAATTGAATGTACTCCACAACTAATTGATAAATGGAAAATATGCCAATTCTGGTGCAAGATATCCAAGTTTGCATTTTCCTCGGTTAAAAAAAAAAAAAAATCATGGAAAATTTATTTCATTATGGCTTCTGTCTTACTTTAATGGATATTTTATAGCAAATTTTTTGGAATTTAGGATAAATTCTATATATATATATATATATATTCTCAGAAACATACTTTTCCAGGAATAAGATTTTCTTGTGACAAATGGAGTCATTTAGCAAATTACCAGACATCTAGGTCTTTAGAATCACAATGCTTATTATCTTACTACTTCACCCATCAAGAAAAGAATGCAGCTAAAAAGCCGGACATCAAGAAATTCCCAGTGAAATTCTTGCAAAGGATTACCAAGCTCCTCGATTTCATTTTATAAGTCCAGCAATTTCTTTGTGAAAGCTGTTGCCACTTGGCAGTAGTAACACAGAAATAAATATATACTTTTTTTTTTTAGTATAAATATATACTACCCTGGTAATCAAGATTCCTAAAACTAGTAGAACTTTATATTAAAAAAAAAGGAGACATCCAATGCAGAAATGGTGTGAGTATAGTAATAGGAACCTCACCTTAGAAGAAGCCTTTGAACTAGTAGTTCCTTTACCAGAAGCAGTAAGAGGAACCTTGTTTTTTGCCCTCACCAACTGAGTTAAATTCTTTATAGTAGCAGACACTGCAATAGCACTAATTAGGCACATTGCAGGTGTAGCAACAAGAATAAGCCGAACCATGACCCCGGCGAAATACATGCTCGTGAGACCATACATAACGATAAATATTGTGGCATCTGACAACCGCTTGAAGCAGAAATATAGACCCGCAGGGAAAAGGAAAAGCAGGATATGGAAATCAAACATGAAAGATGACCATGCTGTTGGCTGATGCTCAGAGACTGACGCAATTATGGGGATGTGATCTTTTGCATAAGTCGGATCCAGCAGAGAGTAAAATCGACCAGTCCATGGGGAGATGTATCCAGATGCCGTGCCAAGTCCAAGAGCAATACCACCCACACCAACTGCACAGGTTACAGTGATCCTCAAAAAGGCTTGAAACAACTTTTCATCATTTAACATGTGCTTAACCCAACCTAAGAAGTAAAATACCTGCATGGAGTTGAAGTTAGTGTTGGAGGGAGTCATATGCCTAATCAGCAGGAAAAGATTATCTCCAAAGATCAATTCTTGAGAGAACAAATAAGTAATTGAAGGAAGAAAATCAAATACTGGATAACTATAGGCTCAATTTCATTCTCTTAAATAACCGAAAGAAATAAAAAAAATAAATAAAATAATAATAAATAAATAATAAATAATTAAAAAAAAAAAAAACCTAAACATCAGGAGGCAAAAGCAACAGTCTACTTTTATGATGTAAAGTCCCCATGATCTTATATCATGCAGTGAGGGAAACAAGAATGAAAACCCCAATGGCAACAACTCGTGGATAGAGAGACTCTAAAACAGTGTTTTTTTTTTGGTTTTTTTCTTTTAATTCATCCCCAATTATATCTCCGGTATTTAAGACTCGATGCGTGATGGAAATTCATTCTGAGAACAATGAGCTGGTCCTCGCAGAAGCACAGCTCGACATCCCCACAGAGAACAAGGATCTGGACACCCAAGTCACACAATTCTTCTGAGGGGGTTTTGCTTTAACCTCCACGCGTGAATTGGAGCTCTGAGAGCAAATCCTTCCACAATTTGCAAATTCAATTTTGTCAATCCCCCGAATTCAATTTGGGGATTCTCAAATTCACAACGATTTCTCATGCAACATTTATTATGTTGGCAATTACCAAAATGTACCTAATAAGGCTAATATTGAATAAAAAGGGTAATAAATGTGCAAAACTAAGAATAAACCTAGAATATTAAAGAAGAAGAACAAATCCTTGCAATATTGACGTCCGCTATATATTGATCACTTTTGTTTCGTTATTCAAGTCTAAAAACATTAAATGTGTGTGTACAGCTATAGACACATAAATATTTACAAACAAATTATATAGAAACTTTTTTATTTTACTTTATTTAGTTAAAAAGTTTATCATTTTATAATTCTTTAAAGTATTCATTTCAAGTATCAAATTTAAACAATATATCTTCAAGAAATTAGATTAAATATACATATTTCTCATGTCGCATTTCTTTAAAATAAAAATTATAACCATTACTAATATTATGTATCTCCTAACATAAAAGAAACAAGGTTACTTGTAGCTCAAACACAATTTCCACAAAGTATATAATGTCACTTAGCATACGTACAAATATTGAAAATATATTTTATACACAAAATAAGTGTACAAACGCTCTTGGGGTGCTACTATGACACAATTTTATTTTAGATTAGGAATTAACCAATTATAGTCTATTTAAAAGAACATAGAGAGAATCGTTGACACTTCTTCTTGTCACCATGACAAATTCAATGGCAAGGCAAGTTATACATAAGATAATATAGATTACAAGCACTTGCAAGTAAACTTGTCAAGCACAACAATATGTAAATACTTTCATGAAAGCTATATTCTGCGACACAAATTGATACCTGCATCAAGAAAAACACGCCCATTGATGCCATATGTTCACCTGACTGCACATGCTGAAAACCCACAAATCGAATCTGCATTGCAAGCAACATTCCCAGAATGTACATGCAATTATACGCAACATACAACCTCATAGAATACCTCCCAGTGACCAAAAGTACCAGCACATAAAGTGGTATCAAATTAATTATAAAGACATAGCCACCCCAAGCCGAGACCATATAGAAATACCCAAAAGCTGAACCCAAAGCCCAAGCAAGCGAACCAGTATTCACTGCCTTAACGAACAAAAAGAAAGTAAGCAACAGAGCAAAAATGGCAACACCCTCATTATCGTAAGACCCCGCCACCGACCTCGAGATATAACCGGGGCAAATGGCGATCAACACGGCAGCAACTAGCCCGGCACCGGAATCCCACAACTCTTTCCCAAAGAAGTAGGCCACGAGAGTGGTGTTGGAGGCAAAAAAGGGCGCCGTCAGGACGCAGACCTCGCGAATGTGGACGGCGAACCGGAGGAACCGCAGCGCCCAGTAGATGATAGCTGCGGTGACCATGAGACCCGGGTAGAGAGTGCCACCAATGATTCGACCCAGTGGGTACCAACTCTCTGAGTCGAACCAGTTCCAGAACTCGTAGAAACCATTCCGAGTCAAATAGAGTGTGGTTCGGTAATTGAAGTAGGGATCGAATTCGTGAATCATGCTCTCGTATCGGAGGACACTGAAGAGGCGAGTGATGAAGGCCAAGATGTAGACTAGACCGAGAATGGTGACTCGGATCAGGAGTTCTTGCTGCTTGGTTTTCAGTTTTAGGGTTTTGAGAGAGAAGGTTGACGATAACAGATCTGGCTTCGAGCTGGATGGTGTTGCTGCCGTGGCCGGCGATTTTACACCGCCGTTCGTGGCGTCGACCTTGCTCACCATGGTTGATGATTGATTAAACTACGGATCGGGAGGAGGTTTGTTAGGGTTCAGATTTGTAAATCTTCCATGAAAAATTGAAACAGAAAGTGAAGGAAGTTCTTGAGTACTAGGGTTTCGAATCGGATCTGAATCCAACGTTTATGACTTTGCAGAAGATCCAAATGCGGATTTTTCACAACAAATGAGAATCAGAATGCAAAGTGAATTTACATTTAACAGATAAAATGGAACACTAAAAATACTAGGTACTTCAGTCAAAGGCGTCGTAATTTATTTATTTATGTTGTTTTGTATATATATATATACACACACACATTACACCAATGGATTAAAAACATATAATTATTAGCCCCTCTATTGTGAGAGATTTTGCATATAATTAATACTAATTATACAAACACCAAAGTGATTAAAAAATATATAAATATAAGCACCTCTCTTGCAAGAGATTTTGCATACAATTAATAAATTTAATATCAATTTTCATAATATAATTGTAGAACGTCTCCTAATAATTAAAAATTGTATTGATCATTATTGTTAAAATACGACACTGAAAAGAATTGTGAAGGTCAAAAGTAGTATTTTTTTACTTTAACATTTTTGGTAGATTAGAAATTTATTATAAAGGTATTAATTTTATGAAGGTTAATGTAACTTCTGAATTAACATTGAAGATATTCTTTAGTGGGCGTAATTTACTTTTAGAAAAAAAAAAAATGAAATCAGGAATAGCCAATCTAATGTGGTTAGAAATTTATTATAAAAGTATTAATTTTATGAATCTGTATAGTTAATAAAAAATGAAATCAGGTAGATTTGAAATTTATTATAAAAGTATTAATTTTATGAATATGTATAGTTAATACTAATTATACATACACCGTAGTGATTAAAAAATATATAAATTGTGGGCCATGAAATTGGGATTATTTGGATAAAATGAAATCAGGAATAGCCAATCTAATGTTAACATCTTATATGTTGGCCTCCTATCCCTCTACATTTTGACCCACCCAGTGTAGCCAACACCTCTAATTCCTTTTAAGAATCGTTCATAAGTAATTAATTTGTCTAGAAATTAATAGTGGTACTTAGGCGGAGAGAGTTGAGAATTTTTTGTCTAGACTTTGATAATCGGTTATTTTTGCAAAATAAAAAGCATTAGGAAAGTTTTACTTATATCTTGCATACATAATCAATTAAAAGTTAAGAAGAGTATATGTTGAATATCGATACTTTATGAATACTCGTAAATACGTGTTCGATACTTTTTAAATGTATTCATAATTTTAAAATATATTTTTTAATTTCTAACACATATCCAATATTTCTTAGACATTTTGACTGCGTATCCAACGCTTCTTAGACACATGAAAAAAGTTCAAATTTAATTAAATACTGATTAGGGATGCTTGTTTTATTTGTTGTGAAATGAATTTCAATATTATATTAATGATTGTATTTCGATTCATGACACTTAAAAAAAAAATGTTCAAAAATTAATTTTATATATATATAAAAATAAAATTTATTAATTTTTTTATTGTCTTATTCTGCCATATTCGTATCCTTTTTTTTATATTTGTCTAATCGTCGTAGCCATATTCGTATTCTGTTGTATTCGTGTTTGTGCTTCCTAAACTTTCCAGCTTTAAAAGCTTTTTCCATCGTGGAATTACATGGTGGCCACAAG
>JAOTQH010000011.1:5141594-5161515 GCA_025631255.1 Cornus kousa | reverse complement strand
CACTTTGCTTCATTTTGCTTCCACTTTGCTCCTTTCTTCCATTCAGCTCAAGATTGCTTCATTTATGCTCTTATTTGACTGAATTGACTTATTTTGGGGATAAGTGCCTAAAAATGGAAATAATACAAAATTAGTCTAAGGTGGGAAAATAAGATAGATAAAGGTCCTAGAATGCTCAAGCTTAATGGGGTTTAAATGCGCACTTTCCAGCGCTCATCAGCAACCTTATCATCCACCTCATTGACCTGTAACATCTTCGTATTAAATCGGCTGATATAATCACACAAAAGACTCCCCTTTATTTTAATTAACATTCCACAAATAAGTAACTCATTTTCAGTGTTTTCTCCCTGCAATAAAATGCCCTATGAATTACTTACTGAGTTTATCAAAGTCGTTGGTAGATCATAGTTTCAATTTATTAAACCAAACTCAAGCTAACCCATTGAGTGTTGTAGGGAAAGTTCTGCACATGATCTCATTTGGAATGACATGCAAGTTCATGAAGGACTTAAAAGTTTCTAAGTGGTTAAGGGGGTCACGAGTTCCGTCAAAACTGTCAAGATCGGGCATCTTAAATTTTGCTGGTAATAGAAGGGCCATGATCTGAGGGTTAAAAGGTAGATTCGTCTTTTGAACAAGGTCATCAACTGTGGTAGGACCCTTTCCTTTTAAGGCTTGGGTCATCCCTTCCACTTTTAATTTGAGATCCTGGATCTACTGATCAACGTAAGAAGCTTCAGTGCATTTTTCGGCATCAGCTATATCCTGGAGCCGGGAACGAGGTGTGAAAGTGCGCTGGTCTCTCTGCCAACCTTCCGCTTGGCTATGTTCTACTTTGTCATTATCATTGTTACGTTCAATGGGTACTGCAGGGATAACCTGGTGTTGTATGATTGCCGCATTTTGCTGGACCAACTAATTCATACCTTTACTAAGGTTTTGAACCTGTTGTTCCAACGCTGCGACACGCTCCCCATTGTTTGGAACACGCCTAGGTGCATTCTCGTGACGGGATCAATACTCCGAGTGATCTTCTATAATGTGAGACTCGGTAGTACGAGGTCGGGCATCCCTGCGATGGGGTTATTTGTCGTCATAATGTGATTGATGACCATTGTTATGACGCGACTGGTTTCCACCGTCATGTTGATGCAGTCTACCATCGTTGTGACGCGATTGGTTTTCCATCGTTATTCTGTTGATGGTTGCTGTCATCACCATGTTGTGACTGATTTCAGCCTTCATGTTGTTGATGGTGGCTGTCATCACCATGTTGTCACTGGTTTTCACCGTCATGCTGTTGATGTTGGCCTCAACCATCAAGGTGCGAGGGGTGCTGACTTCTTTCTCCGAGATGGACTCCGGATTATAATTGAACCATTGTTTTTCTAAGAAACTTGCTTCATTCCCACAGATAGCGCCAACTAATGATGCAAGATTATGTCACGACTCGGAACAACGTCGTAACTTGCAGATAAGAGAAAACGTGATCTAAAAGGCACCGTTGCGGTATCACCAAAGAGTCTCCAATGGTCAAGTTAGTAAAAGACCAGGAAGATGAATGGACTCTGTTAGGGATTTTTGTCTTACCTTTTGAATCGACTAACTACCCTTTTTATAGGGTAGGTTACATTATTTAACAAGGGAATTAATTCCCCTTTACTTGTTCAATATGGATCGAAGAACTACTCTTTATTCACATCGCTTTATTAATTGTAGTTTATCCGACATCTTGGCTTCTTAGAGTCCATGTTAGATTGTAGAGTCTGTATCATCAGTCATAGTAATCCAAAATCAAGAAATAACATCGAAAACCCTAAGCTAAAGCAAAAAAACAAATATTCAAGAACCCCATTTTTTATTTTTTATTTTTTATTTTACAAATATAGTACCTTTTAGATTTTTCAAATAATGTTCTTGATGGTGTTCAAAAGCCTTAATTGAACCTCAATGACGATCCTTTCAACAATGAACCAATCCATTCAAACCTTCAACAACGAACATCGCGAGGGACTCAATGATGTTTACAGAGAAAGATGGGAGTGGGTTCAGTGAGAGAAAAAGTGTGACAATCGTTCATGAGATCATTATTTGTTTATAGAGAGCGGCTGGGTGGGTTTGTTTGGCGGCGTCTTAGTGTTTGTGTGTGTTTAGCATTAGGTGCAACTGTAAGGAATGCAAGATATTCTTATGTTATGACTTTAAGGGTTATTTTGACATTTTGTCTTTTTTGCCTTTTATTTTTATTTTTTTGTTAATGATAAAGTAAGGTTAATTGAGTGATTTTACAATTAGAAGTTTGATTTGTCCTATTTGCACATTGTTTTATAGTATGTTGTTTTTTTTTTTTTTTTTTTTTTTTTTTTTTTTTTTTTTTTTTTTTTTTTTTTTTCGCGCCATTTGTCTATAGCGGGGTTGTTTTGTGCACTTAACCCTAAAAAAATTAAAGAACTATTGAGCTGTTTATAAAAGTTTAAATTTCAAAATCATTCCGATGTAATTCCATTTTTCCCGGATTGAATTGAATTGAATTGAATTGAATTGGTTTAAGGCACTCGTCTAATCAGATTGATTTAAAATTTTATTGGGATCGGATTAGTTTTGATTTATACCTATTGAGAATCAATCCAATTCGTGTGCGCCGCTAGCAAGACAAGAAGTCAAAAAATCGAATTGTAATTATTATTTTGTGGTGTGATTTATTCCAAAACAAAAACATGATTGGTAACTAATTGTTGTACATAAAAAAATATTTAAATTATTTTTAAAAATGGTATTTTTGTTATTTTACTTAAAAATAAAAAATAAAAAAAAAATAAGAAGAAGAAGAAGAAGAAGAAGAAAATAAAATGAATAAAATATGAGAACTTTGAAGGGGAAAAAAATTAGAATTTGATTTAATCAAGTGAATGCAAATAATTAGTTTCATACGTCACCAAGAAGTTTAAACATGCTTAAACTACAACATGATTTATGAAAAATGGCAATAGAGACGCAAACCAATCACCGTTCAGGAGTTAAAAGTGGCCAGACAATAACCATTGTTCTTCCTACAAATTGACGTTCATACTTCTTGAATCTTCCACTGTATCAAACGCAATAATAAATGCGTACCAAACATGCCCTTTTAGTAAATAGTAGTACATGTTACCAGGCTCTATTCAATCCCACAAGCATCCCACACAATTATGAGAATTGGAACAGTTTCAAGGGTTCCTCATACATACATGTATGCACACATGGTCAATTTTGATTCTTTTATAGGCATGAAACCCCCAAATTCCATATGCAGAGAGGGTTCTCAGAGACTTGCAAAGAATTTCCCGTGTACATGACTGATAAAAAAGAAAAGAAAGAATCGGCAGCTACTAGATTTAAAATCTCAACTTTGTTCTATTTCCTGTGTACATGACTCGGGGGGTAAAAAAAAAAAAAGAAAAGAAAAAGAAAGAATCAGTGGCTACTAGCTTTAATTGAGGTCTAATCCCAACTTTGTTGGCCGGATATCATTACAAGCAAATATTGAAGATGGAATCCAGCAGCTTGGTAGTTAAAGACATCCCACGTCACGATTGCAGTTGTTTTCCATCTAGGTTGAAAACTCACGACGTAGGTAGAATATCACATTTGCAGAACCTCCACGAACCATCATCTTGCCGTTTTAGAACATAAATTATTTTATAGGTGCTGCACATCAATTAGTCAAAGTTATTACATTACAACCACAACAATAATAACAATGAAAGAGAATAAAGAAAGATCATTGGAAAATAACAAACACTCGAAAAATTCTAGGAAATACTAGTATTAAGGAAAATTAAGGAAGTAGCAGCAACCAGAACACGTTTAGTAATTCCCAAACTCCTCAACTTCAATTTAGAGAACTGCAAAAATTATTGAACAGTGAAACTAAAAGTAATCCCACAACAACAAAAAATCTAAAAGCCTAGGTCTAGCAGATTGAACAGTTAAACCTTCTCGACACAACCAATAGACAAGCTAGAACCGGTTGGGATCTCAACCTGACTTTAGTTTGGGTGAGTCCTTTGATAGCATAATTTAACCCGAACATCACTAATAGCATATTTACATTATTTATCCTACATATATTACATTCATTACAGCAGTGGTAGTTACACAATACACACATAAGATGTCAGCGATTTTTTCCTTTAAGCTGAGAGAAATTAGTTCTATTACACATGTTTAAACTAAATTTCATAATCCACATTTGGTTCCATACGAATTACAACACATAATGAATGATAAAATCATCAGTGTTTTTGTTAAATGATTTGTTCATTGCATCTTTTCTTCATATGTTTAGTGTTCTTCAAAAGTAACCTTCCAAACTAAGGATTGTTGGATTGGGATTGGGTAGCCTTCTCAGCTTTCAAGCCTTCAGGGTTAGAGTTGGGTTAACCTTTAAACTGATTCAAACTGCCCAGGTTGCATTGTGAAAAAGACACAAATACACAAGGCTAATATCATTCCCCAAGTATCGTTATTTACAGTTACCTGTAATAATTTGGGTTCTTTGGCAGAGAGTCATCGACAAGTTCAGCTGCTTCCTCCAGGAGAGCCTCTATTTCTGCCATTTCAACACCAATCCCATCTGATAAAATCTCAGCTCGCAGGACACACAATTGCAGCAAAACAAATCTCCAAAAACAAGACCTGTCTTTAGCTGCATCAGCCAAAGCTTCCCACTGTTGATCAAATTCACATTGAAAAGAAAAACATCAACAGACTGAAAGAAACAAAAAAATAAATTAATAAATTAAGGAAAAAAGAAACTAAAAGACTAAAGGAACTTAAAGACAAAAAGGTGCTAGGATAACTTCCCAATTAAACAAAGTTATCCCATGCAGCCTACGCAGGGGCCTCAACAAGATTTCCTTTTTTATGGAACCTAAAAAACTAACCTTAGCTTTTGGATCATAGGTATATAGAATTATCAATGAGTCAAATTTTCCTCCCCATACAAATTTTCCTATATTTCAATGCAATTTTATTAAAGACCACAAATTCCTAAAATCCAGCTAATTCAATCAAAAGTAGGAAGGAATAAAATTGAATTTTCACCAAAACTTATAAAATTGGGTCCACAACAGCACTATGCAAAATAATCTAACCAGTAGTGCCACCAATTTGACTGCATCATCAGATAATCAACAAATCAAATGACAGTAATTGTAAAACAAATTAGTTGTTTCCTTAAAAAATGATGTCTGAATCAATAGAGTAGCTCAACTTCATCAGATAATCCACAAAATGGGGACAGTAGTTGTGCCACCAAAAATAAATAAAAAATCCATGTAAAAGTTCAATTCAAAATGGTTCGGATTATAAGATGCCATAGCTTACTGATTGAATAACATAGAGTAAATTACCCCAACCTCTCCTAAGGTTTGAGTTTGCACCCTTTTAACTTTAACGTAAAAAGCTGTTAATGTCCTTTTACCATTCTGCCCTCAACATTAAGAGTCAAATTATAAATTTGACCACTCTGAGACCCCTCCTTCCTTTCTCTCCTCTCTCTCTCATCAACTTAAATTCTTTGGTTAGTCTGACACTAATTTTGAATTTTTGATACAGAATCAATCTAAATCTTGCTTAATTGATCAAATTTGGGAAGGGTTCTAAACTCACATCCCGCAACAATTACATACTACTCTCTCACACACACAGACACATATTGACACACAAAACCCAACTCCACAATACCCTTTGTTTTCAATCTTGGCTTCCTGGAAATTTCCCAATCATTTAGGTGATCTCTCTCTCTCTCACACACACACACACACAAACCCCAACTCCACAATACTTGCTGTTTTCAATCTTGCCTTCTTGAACATTTCCCAATCGTTTAGGTGGTATCAATTCATTATCTTCCATGGATTCAAGAGTTTCAAACATTCAGTTTTCAAATCCATCACTAAATCTACAAATTAGTCAAGAGAGAGGTGATGGTTGTGAGAATAAGGTGGCAGTAATGGCATATAACTAGGTGGCTGGTGGCATATATATATATATATATATATATGTCATATCACACAGGATAAATTTGTCGTTTAAAAGAATTAGAGGGTTAACTATGAAATTTAATGCACTAAGGGCAATCTCAGAAATCAAATAAAAAATTTTGACGGCAATAACAGTCATTTAATGGCTAAGGGGATAACTCTATTTTTTGCCAGACCTCAAGAGAGGTTGACCACAATTTTTTTTTTTTTCAGAAGGTAAGGTTGACCACAATTTTGACCAAACTTTAAAATGAGGGTGCAAAAACCAAACCTCGGGGCAATTTACCCTAAAAATAAATATACATTTTTGTTCATGTGTATCAGTAATTTGTATAGAACCCTCCATGCCAACTATTAAGGACATGTAAAAGCACATAATTTTGTTGGCAAGTGAATTTATTAAGAAAAACTCCTTCATGTCAAAACAATCAGCATAGTTTACCTGCAGAAGCATAGACTCATCAAGGACTTCAAATAGGTTATGAACTTGATGGTTAGGCCCAAGAGCTTCAGCTTTAGTAGCTTGCCATTGCTTAACAAGGGTTTCAGCTTCTTCCATAGCCATTGGCCTCTTGTATACTGCAGTCATAGAGGATGACAGACTAGCAGCAAGGCATGGATTTTGCAAATTTGCAGCATCTGGGCAGTTCCTGAGCCGCGGCTTAAACCCTGAGAAAAGCTTCTTGAGTCTGCCGGCAATACTAATTCCTTTAACATAACTAGGCCCCACACTTTGATCTAGGGAAGAATCCATAGTCCAAGAAACAGAACTTGTGTTCATTCTTAGTTTCTTCGATGTCCATCTGGACGCACTTCCCATCCTCCACAAACGTACAGCAAACAGAACACACCCCAATACTGTAACAAAAGCAATCTTTCCAACCACATTATATGAGCCCAAGAAGTTATCCCAAACTCTATTATGGTGTCCACCCAAATTTCTTTTCAATTGAACAGATGGTGTGCTAACATTGGCTCCATTGTTAGTCTTGCCTGCAGTCAACGGGTTTTGCAAATTACAGGGAGCTAACTGCTTTACAGCAGGCCCAAGATGTTGAGAAGAGTTTAGATATGAGATAGGTTCCTCAATAGCTCTTCGATCTGATGCAACAGAAGGGGAAAGTGGTCGACGGCTTATATTAGATATGGTCTGTGAAGCTCCTTTATTTTGCCTGTTCCCAAAAGCTTTCTTTTCACCAGCAAAGAAGTGGACCTCCAGAAAACATATTCAAAGTTAGCTACCTTTTATGATATGTTCTGCAAAATAAGAATGCCTAATTTTTAATATGAACATTGGAAATCTTACCAAAGACGGAGAACAATCTCGTGTATCTGGGAATAAATCCAGCACAACATCCTTCAACCATATTTCCTGGTCAATTCAGCAGGCAGTATGGTATGAGATATTATCAACCTCGAAGACAAGTATGTAGTACATAGTCAAACGTATGGCATCAAATGAAACAGAGTCCATGGAGGACCATTAGCATACTATCATCAGTGCACAACACTGTGTTATGCTACTTTACCCAAAACAACAACAACAACAACAACAATAATAATAAATGGGTCATCATTAGTATTATATGTTTACACTGACCTAGGACCATATGCCCTAATGATGGTCCCTAAATCAGATGCAAATTCAGTAAGCGTTGCTGATGTCTCTTAAGGGGTATGCCTCTACATTGTTATCTTGTACTTTAATCTCTTTTTATTTTATTTTATAAAATCACCCCATTTAGGAAAAAAAATCAAAAAGCGTAGTTTGGTGCTCAAGGAGTCACACAAGGACCAATGGGATACCATGATTTTCTCTGAATGATTGATGTATAAACAATCAAAGGGGATACAATTGACGCAAGAATACAGGCAAGGGAGGCAAGGGCATACAAACCATGACCCAATGAAAGGCACTTTTTCCCATTATATATACATTTATTGCAACAGGTTTATGTCAATATGGTGAAAAGATTGCAAATAATAGCTTTGCTGTTAAAAATACAATGTACAAAGAAAGCCAGTACAATTGACTGTAATATGACATGCAGTGCAGCAGTAAATGTCACACCCGCTCCCACTGACCCTGAGATTAGGGCGTGATCAGTTCATACTTTCACTGACACTCCAACTAGAAATGTCTTCAAACCTCTCACTTTGAAGATTTGATTCAAGTCACAAAACCACACTCTATCAATTTCACAACTCATCATAATCAAATTTCATAATAGAAATCACAATCTGTCAAATATGACTACACTATTCAAGGCATTCACTGACCATGTATCTCTCTAACCCCCAGGAGTATCCCAATGTGTGTTCCATAGCATACACCATCCCTTTGATAGAGAAATAAGTGAGGGAATGAGCATGAACGTCCAGCAGGAAGCAAGTTCAAGATTTGATTCTAGAATTAATACTAACGATAATAACGTCTAGTTCATCAAAGACAATAACAAAGCCACATACATCATTTAAGTCACAAGAATACAATCACATCAAGTTAGCACAGTGGAATATTTATGTAACATCAAGGACCAGTCATTCCATGATCTGAATGATTCTCAATCCAGATTTTTTGCTAGCATCCCATGGCAGTTTTTCTGTATTTTTGGTCAATCACTAGCAATCCCATGATTTCAGCACATCATTTTATTTAATAAAGCTGTATTGTAGTGCCTATCGGTAAAAAATGACTAGGTTTCTATTTTGCCATAACATATAGCAATAGTTGATGGTAAACTACCACAGAGTAACTATCCAATATCAAAACAGTATAACAGAAGTTTGGATGGCAATACCGGTGTACGAGAACTTCCCCCATGTTACCCTCAACAACTGACTTAAATAGATCTTCCTAATGAATCACCCCAGGCACCACTTACCTACAAGTTGACTCCTTGAGAATACTGCCTGAAGGTACCAAGCATGCACATATATCCCAACAGTCTCTTCTGTAAATTGAGCAATGACTCTTCCTACTAGTCACCTCTAACACACAACAATCACAAGTCAGCAGATTTGATTCATAACCATTACAACATGGCCTGCAGCCAACATAAGATAACCAGCCCAAGGCTATCAAAATTTCGGTCCATGATCATCAAAACAGGATTCGGTTGAAAGCGATAACAAGAATATCAAGGAATCAATCTGAGACCATCACGACAAGTTCAAGAATGAAGCTCCACTACCATCAGAACGTAAAAATGTCAGAATGAGACCATCACAAAAAATCAACAAATTGGTCCAACTCTTCTCAGGCTGAAGAGGGCAGCACCCTAAATCAATAAAAAAAAAGCTTACTGATTTAAGAAAACCAGCCCAAGGCTATGAACCTAATTTCATGAAAAAAAGAATTCATTATTTTATCTTGTTGCTAGAGCCTTCCTGATTGCTAATCAGTAATATAGGTTTTAAAAAAAAAAATCGGTTCATGACCATCAAAATAGGATTCAGCCCAAATCCATCATATTAATATCAAGGAATCGGTCCCGAGACCAATACGACCAGTTCAACAACAGAGGTGCACTACCATCAGAACAGAAACAAGTAAAGGGAACTAAGACTATTAGCTTATTAACATTATCATCATCTTTGAGAAGTCCTTAAAGGGAACTGTAAAGCATTTAAAAGATAGTCATAAGAAGCCCTGCTGCCCCCCCTAATAGCAGGTATTTTAAATAGGCCTTTAGATTGAAGAAAAATAGTCATGTAAATAGGTTAACTCGTAAAAGATGGGTGCTATAAGACGGAAAGCCAATGATAGATCTTACCAGCAAGATATATATATATATATATATTTTGATAAGTACTTACCTAATTTTGCTTCTTCTTGAAGCCTATTTTGGAACCACTTAACTCTAATTTTGCTTGAAATGGAGCAGATCAGGATAGTCCAAATCCATTATTTAACTGTGAAATGTGTATCCAAACCCGAGTCCGAGTCAGATGCTAGAGACAACATCCGTATTCAGCCCATGCATTTTGTGGATAATCCGGATGCTGGATGGATTTGGATCCAAAAGAATTGGTCTTGGATCAAATAAGATTGGATTGGCTCCAAGTCCATGTTACACCCTAATGAAATCTCGGATAGAGCAATAGAACAATAAACTTAAAAAATAATACATAAAAGCTCAAACAATTGGAACTTAAAAAGAATTAAATGAGAAAAAAGATACGAAATAGTTGTTACATGACAAATCCCAAAATCTGAAACAGAGAAAAAACACAAGGATTTGATGTCTTCATCATCAAATTACTCCTTGCTTAAAAGTAACAATAGAAAGCACTTAGCTTCCTTACCAACGTTGTCCTTATCTTTGTGAAGTCGTTAATACAAGAATCACATCCAACCCTATATTAGATCTTTAAATAGGAAATACTTTTTTTAAAACACTTCGTTTATCTGGGTAAAGCATTGAAGCGGTAGATATAATAAGCACCCCTTCCCCATCCCGCAGATGAGATAAAGGTTGGCCTTTCCTCGATTCCTGGGGGGATGACAGACCAGATAATACGATTAACATAGTGTTGTTCATAAAACCACAAACTGATAACCGAATCTTTTATTGGTAAATAAATTAACAATTGCTATAAGAAAAGAGATTAAACTTCTTATGACAACATCATGCAAAGAAAGGGTGTGACGAACCTTAAAAGCACTCCTGGTCAATCAAGGATGTATTCATATAAGTCTAATAGGAAGAAACAGCAGGGTCCAAGACCCACAACGTAAATACAATATCCAAATAATCCACAGTACAGGACCACAAATCAAATACAGCAGTCCACAACCATCAAAACGGCAAGCCAAGATTACCGCAGAGTTTGTTACTTTCTGATTCAACATGTCTCAGTCCAAAACAATCGACTAGAAAGGAATTAGATTCAATGCATATCAACCAATCAAATTGAGAAGAGTTTATGATTTTCGATCCATGACCATTATAAGGGTAAAATCGAGATTAAAAATTATTCAGCTCTAATTCTCACCACTATTCAAATTATTATGCAGGACAAGACCATACGGTAACATGATATCAAATTTTCAGTCGGACACTATCAAGTTAGCCAATCATCAGTCATCAACAGAAACTTGATATCATATCATTTTGCATTTAGTTCAATGTTTTTGAAGCATTTTCACAACACTGAAAGAAAATGGATCGATCCGACTTCACAATTAATAGATGGTTCTTCAGCAGCTCAAAAATTCTTAGCAGTATCACTTTTTCTTTTTCTTTTTTCTTTTTTTTTTTTTTTTTGATCATGATCTTTTAGCTAACCTTAGTTAAAATGTAGACTATTTTTGCTTTAGCGTTATCTCCAACTTTCAAATATATAATTTCGGTGTCTGTATTTTTCTAAACTATGAAATTTTCAAGAACTCGGTCAAACAGGGCTATGAACTCTGTCTATAGAAACCACAAGCGTTAGCCAAAATACAGTAAAATCCTTCTCTTTTTGAGCATCAAGTTATCAACAACGCATATAATGAGCACACCAACTATCACGAATGTTCATATAGATAAACCAAGCACACCAACTATCACGATTCATGAATGTTCATATACTTACACTATTTTTTTTCCATTACTACTTGCACTAAGTTTTACTTGCATCAACTTTAACTGTACTACAAAAATATTTTATTTATGCATGGCATAATGCAAGTCAATCATTCAAGGCAAATTTGATAATTTAGAACAGTAACATAATTATCTTGGTGTAATTTTAACACACAGATTTAACTTGAAAAGAGGTCGGATCTTGTTTCCTTACCTTGAAGGAATGGGAGTTCCTTCCACTGTTATGAATGCACCAGCAGTCCATTGACCGATGCCTTTGCTCTCTTCTTTCCCTTCCTTTTCCTCCACTTTCTTCGTTTTCTTCTCTTCCTTACACTTCTCCTTCCCCTCACTTTCTTTCTGTTTTGCCTTTCTTTTTCTCTCTTTTCTTCTCTTCTTCCTTTTTCTTCCTTTTTCCCTTCCCTTTCCCTTTCTTCCCTTTCTTCCCTTTCTACCCTTTTCAGTAGCTAAGCAGCATGCCCTCTATCACCTCTTGGGCAAGGGCGGACCCACCAGAGCCCCCCCTGCATCTGCTATTACCTCTTGGGTGAAACTTGTTATGCCGTTTCAATTTTTTTTTTGCCATCATCAATCTAAATAATTGATCAAGCTCCAGAATGCCATCCTCTGGCAACACTTGCCTTACAGCTACCATATTTATTTTTTTATTTTTTTATTTTTTTTGTGACATCAAAATATTGAATTGATCAAATGCCACTGGTCAATCGATTGAGCTCCACTAACTTGCGTTATTGAGGCTTTGGACTTAAGTTCTTATATCATGGTTTTGTCCTCAAACTTTTCATTTAATTTTCACCTTCATTAGTTTATGTTAATTGGATTTTGTTCATCCTAATTATATCATGGAAAAGCAACACGCATTCAGGACTATAGTTCAATATTTGCTTAGGACCTCCCAAAATAAAGGTGAGATGTTCAGCAGCAGCAGTTCAAATGTGTCTTTAATCACAATAAAAGACATACCAGCGATTGGTTTGTGCCAGAAACATCTCTGAATTCCTTCCCTGAGATTGAATTTTGTGAAGCAGGATTAGAATTTAATTCTAGCTGCCGAAGCTTTTCAACAGCATCTGCCTCAGCACCCTGGATAACAAGCATCTTACATCCTGAGTGTTTAAATGGATAAAATTTTCAATTCTAAATAAAGGAAAGATCAATTACCTGTCCAAGAAGGAACAAGCAGAAGGTCACTTCAAATTTTAAATCAATACCTTCTGATGCTATTAAACATTCACAAATTGTTTTTGCTTTGTTAATCTACATAAGAATAAAAGAAAGAATAACATTCATAAGATACAAAACATAACAAATCTCTCCTCTTTTTTTATAAACACACATCAGCACCCATAATATTCCTAAATTGTTCAAATTGTTTTTTATAATAAAAGTTTACAGAACCAAATTCATATTGAAAAGAAATTTGAAAATTAAACAAAATGAATAAAGAATTGCATCCAGGGCAAAATGGAAATTACCAAGTCTGTTTGCTTGCTTGAATATCCAAAAGCAAAATGAGCCAACAAAGCCATATAGAAACAATTAAAATCAATCACAACTTTCTGATTCTGCGATTCAATTGATTTCTTATTCTTCCGTGCAATAGCTAAATTATCCCAAGGAAGAAGATCAACTATTTCAGAAGCCATGAGCTTATTAAGTGCTTGACTTAAAAAGCATGGCCAATCTTGAACTTGACACGAAGTTACTACATCAAGGCCTTGTCTGAGCAATTCGCGCAAGGCTGCAATGGCTCCTAGTCTCCGTTCCGCATTTTCAGGCGTGTGAGGCATGCCTAAAATTTCCAATGTACAAGCAGGTGCAAGCTCTTCCAAAGATTCTTCTATCTAAAAACGAAGGCCAAACAAAATTATAGTAAGCATTGAGCAACCAAAAATCTAAACCAATTACTAAATCTGGCACAGATCGATGAGCACCTAATAGTAGCAACATCCTAACAACAACAGAAACAATTTCAACCCAATAACAGTAACTTGACAATCTGAATCACTCATAGTTTCTCTTAGTAACTAAAATCTTACTATATAAATATATTTTCCTCTTTGGAGTATCCCAACAAGAAGTTTAAGAAATATAAGAAGATTACATTTTAACCGTTAGCTTTGGAAAGGTAAGAAAATAGATATACTGAAATGAAAACAAGTGAGAGAACCTTTCAAAATAATTGAAGGTAGAAGCGTACAACTGAAATGAGATATACCTGAGATAACAATGTCATATTTCCAAGAGATATTTTGCCCCTAAGAAGACACTGAGCACGAGCAAGAGCTTCAAATCCTCGGCAAATATTGTTCTTCTCAAAACCAGCTTTAGCAATGGCACACTTCAAGAAAGCACCTATAATAAGAAAAAGTTGCATAACAAAACTGCTAGGAAGAAGTGGTACAGAGTCCTGACCTCTTCTACTTTGCCTTACCTCCGCTAATGCCATGGACAGAAGCAAATCATGAATATGTGGCTTAGCATCTGGATGCTGAAGGGCTGCTTTGCCAATATCCAGCACAAGCTTCTCTTCTCCAACCTAAATCATAGAAACCAAAATCCCGTTAAAACCTTTATTTGAAAAAAAGAGTGTTTCAAATTTTAGGATAAAGGAATAAGGAGGAATACATGGATCTAAAATAAATAAGAGCAAGATGGACCCTGAATAACCACTCAAAATCAAGTGAGGAATTGAGCCTGGCTACCAAGATGGCAAGGTCAAGTTCTTTCAAGATAATATTTTCTCCAAACAGGAATTGTAACAAGATTTCTACAATATAAATCCCATGCAGTCATACCTCTTGAAGAAGGCAAAGAGCACCAGGTAACCAAGCCCAAGGAATTCGAAGAGAAGACTTAGGTGGCAACTTTTCCCTTACATTACCAGCATATTCTGGTTCAAAAAGAAGCTTATCCCTCACATCCATTAGAAGATTCTGCCACACACACACACACACAAAAGAGAGAGAAAAAATAAATTGCTGTATATTGCAAATTAAACAAATTCACTACAAAATTTTACTCCCTACCTGGCGAGATACAACAACATCCATAGTGTACCCTTCCTCAATCTCAGCATTTTTCAGATCCATCACTGACTTGACAATCTCATCTTTCTCTGCTTGATTGGGAACACCAACAATCTGCATATAACTAAAATTGATAATCACTATTTTTCTTAAATTGAGAAGCAAGTAGTGCAGATGATGATTAAATTCAGGTGCAGAATTGATCTCAGGTCTGCAGCACAAAATTTCTTCAGAGGCACCAACTTTGACAGTGAGAAGATATTAAAAAGAGAAGGGACAGAAAGGAAAGGGCAATGATTAGGTCCCCAAGGTTTCAATATTTCACCCTATGCCATAAAATACCTACTTATTTTGCATTAATTCCCTCGAACTTGATAGCAGCAAAAAGGAGATTAGTAGAAAAGATCTCCACGGTGTATACATATTTAGGCTTCTAAACTTGTGCCAAAGAATATTATTTCAGATTTATTATTTATAACTAAACTAGAAACAAAAATCCAATTATTGCCTGGGAGAATCATATGATATATCAGGGTCTCCTATAATACAAAACGTCATAATGAAAAATCAGAAGAATGAAATACAAAAAATAGCTTCTTCTCCAGTTAAATTCTGAAGCCATATGTAGACATAAGAAGAAAACATCATCCACCAATGGACCATCGCTTCATTAACCCAACATTTATCTTGAAAAATGAAAAATATAGCTAAAAGTTTTAGAAAATGAAGGAAAAAAAAAAAAAAAAGAAACTGCATACTAACGTGCATCATAGTGTGAATTTAACCTTTTTGATGAAATTTACCATTTTAACCTTTGCAGCAGCACAATCTTCACAGCAGAGGTAATTCTCACTTGACTCACAAGTAGCACAAAACTAATTAACTAAGGATAAACTAAATTTATATGACATGTTTTGATCTACAAAATTTGCCAACTTAGTCCTATTGACCTAACACTATGCACTATGGTATTCAACTACCTGACTAGGATGAGTACAAGCCTTACTTCCATAAGCAGGTACTTCTTCTTTTATGGACTTAGTCTACAATCCCTGGATGACAACTTCATCAGGACCTCCTCCATGACCTTGTCTTACTTGCTTTGAGTATCTTGCAAATTCCAAATTTCTTGCTCCACTAGACAACCTAATCGTGCTGTAACCATACACTAGAGAAACCCAATGATGAGTATGACCTTTTACTGATCCCAGAAAAGTACTCCGATACAAATTGTTGCAGTTGCAATCCTTAAAGAGAAAATTTGTTTAGTTTTAGAGAGACCTCAACTCCAACTCTCAACAGAGAGGAAATTCCATGGAAAACAGTGTCCAGATGAGCAGTAAGTACTACTAGCACTATTCCCTTCTTATATAAGTTTCTCAGCCTTATATAAATTTCTTACAGCTAATTTTATTATAATAAATACATAATAAAGACATTCGGAAAAACAGAAAATAATAATAATAATTAAATTACCTGCCCTTATCCTCACCCAAAACAACCCAATCTGCCATATCAACCTAACCAAAAACATCTATCTGTTACAAAGCACACTTGGATATTTTGTAGTTTTGGGAAACTACAATGGGCTAGTTAAAGCGGAAATTTTAGTTCATCGGAAATTAATTCATCGAATATACAAAGTTAAAATTAATGTTTTCTTTTCCTTGTCCAGGAACCAAATGTGGTCTCAAGCATCACTGAATTCAGGAAAATGTGAACTACTCATACAATATCCATCACATTGTGAAAACATTGTCCCTCATACACAACAACTGCAAAAGAAATGAATAATCATTTGTATAAACTATACCTACACATATACTTACATATATGTATATATATTTGAAGAGCTGACCTGGTAGCAAGTGACAGGAATCAGTTGAATGTTCTTGAGTAGCTCAATAACAGTTGTATCAATACCAATAAGCAACAACTTGCCAAAACAATGTAGGATGATTGTTGAAAACAAAAAGGATGCACCTTTCTCTCACAAGAAAACTCTCAAAAACATATGAAGAGATTGAAAAAGAAGAGCTTTATTCATGTTTATATAACGAAATATAATGTTTCTGCTTTTCAAAAGATATGAAAAAACACTCTTCTTCTATTATAGGGTTTTCTGATATCATAACTATTTATAAGCACCCTTGAGAATAACGGAAGTCATGGGTTCGAAAGTGGTAAGGTTGCTCCACTGTGACCTTGGAGGTTACGGGTTCGAAACCAAAAATAACCTCTCAATGCGAAGGTAAGGCAGCATATCCTCCCCAGACCACGCAGTGGTGGGAGCCTCATGCATTGGGCTAGCTCTTGAGCATAAATATAATAGGTCAAAACTCAGTGGTTCGGTCCAAACAGGAGTTTTGAATTTTTGACCTTGCTCGATCGATCAAGGTAACTCCAGTAGCCTTCAATCGATCGAAGTTACTCCAGTAGACTTCAATCCATATCTCGATTGATTGACCTATTGCAGTACCTAATACTCGCAAAAAATGCAGAAACTTTGTTTTTGTTTTGAAACCATGCATTTTAAATTCAATATTATTAGAATCAAAATATGTTCTAAAAACTTTCAAAGTTAGAAACCATGAGCCTAATTGGTGAATGTGCATCATAATATGAATTTACCTTTTTCACATTTTTGACAAAATTTACCATTTTAATCTTTGCAGCAGTTCAATCTTCATCTCCTAGTTAGTTCTCACTTGACTCACAATTAGAACAAAGCTAACTAACTAAAAATAAACTAAATTAACATGACACATTTCAATCCACAAAATTTGCCAACTTAGTCCTATTGACCTAACACTATGCACTATGGCATCCAACTGCCTGACTAGGATGTGTGAGAGCATTGCTTCCACAAGCAGGTACTTCTTCTTTTATGAACTTAAGTCTACAATCCCTGGACCAATGACAACTTCTTCAGGACCTCCTCCATGACCTTGGCGTCTTGCTTTGAGTGTCTTGCAAATTCCAAATTTCTTGCTTTCTTGCTCCACTAGACAACCTAATCGTGCCATAACCATACACTAGAGAAACCCAATGAGAAGCACGACACTTCACTGGTCTCAGAAAAGTATTGTGATACAAATTGTTGCAGTTGCAATCCTTAAAGAGAAAATTTACTTTTAGAGAGACAACAACTCCAACTCTCAACAGACAGGAAATTCCATAGAAAACAGTGTCCAGATGAGCAGTACTACTAGCACTTTTCCCTTCTTACAGATAACTTTAACCTTAAATTTATTACAGATTAAAATAAATAAATAAAAAGTACAATTGGGAAAACAGAAAATATATATATATATATATATAAATTAAATTAAATTAAATTAAATTATCTGCTCTTATCCTCACCCAAAACAACCCAGTCTGCCATATCAAATGGACTAGTTAACTATTGATTTAATATTCTCTTTTCCTTGTACAGGAACCTAATGAGGTCCCAAGCGTCACTGAAATCAGGAAAACATGAGCTACGCATGCAAAATCCATCACATTGTGGAAACATTGTCCCTCATACACAACAACTGCGAAAGAATTGAATCATCATTTGTACAAACTAAAACCAACACATATATACTTACATATGTGTGTGTGTGTATACTGTATTTGAAGAACTGACCTGGTAGCAAGTGACGGGAATTTCAACGAGTCCAGTCCGCGTCTGGGCATTGTTGTTCTCAATGACACGCACGTCAGTGGCGTTCAATCTCCACCGACCCACAGCCAGGACACATCTTCTCCGGAGTGTTTCCGATCCAATCAGAGTGTTGCTGCTTCTGATGAGAGGAAGAGAAACCTTGTAGTTGCTTTTGATTTCTTGGAGATTGTTTCGACATAAACAACAGCCAGTAAAACTCGACACCGAACGAACAAATGCCATCAAAATCGTAGGCTAAACCCTCCCCGGCTCTGCAACATCAACATTTTCTGAAGCAATGAATTGGGAATGAGAACTGTTTCCAAGAAATCCAAGAGACGGAATCGATTTCATGGCAGTTAGGGTTTCTAATGTGTGTTCATGAGAATTTATTTTTTTCCCGATTTCATACAAAATGAACTCTTCGAAGAGAAGGGTTTGATTTCAGCTTTTGGAAAGATCAGACACTACTACTACATGATTTGTTAGGATGCTTTTCTTTAACAACAATTTACGTATCATTTTTTTTTTTTCCTTGTTTTGGATAATTTACTTATGTGAGTAACATATGGTAAATAATTTTCACACCCATCGACAAAGTTATCAACCCTAACTTCATCATTTTATCCTCCAGATTATCTACATCTATATTTATCTATACCTATACTAGTGTGAATTGTTTTTATTTTTTGTATACATTTTTTATATCAATTTATTTAAATAAAAATCTAATTTATATGGACTTATATAGGGTTGTTCACTAACATTGAGTTAATTCATACTTTTAATAATGATTTTGATTTTTTAGAGTTGAAACAGAAAGTAAAATCATGTTTAGTGATTGTCCTATTTTTAAAATTTGTTTTGTCAAATTAAAAAATAAAAATTTGTATTTTTGCTTTTTGGTTCTAGAATTGGATATAATAGTTAAAACTTCTAAGTTGCATTTAAAGCATAAAATATTAAAGTTGCATATGCTAAAAATTGAAAATTATTTTTTTAAAAAAATAAAATAAATGTTTGAGACCCGTAAAAAAATTGAAATTTTCAGCAACCTAAATATTGGCTTTCTTTTTACGACTCTTGTCTGTCAAGGTTTGCTCTGACAAAAATTAACTGTTAACCATCTTCTCTATCATACACAGGACACCTCTACATTGGTTACTTTGCTTTTACAGAAATTTAGCACAGCTATTGGATTGTTGTATTGGTATGTTGTAATGGGGGCGTTTGTCCATTTATTCAAAAATTTATGACGTAACAGTCTTTCCATCTAAACCTGCACAACGCCCCTGTTCCGGTCGAGTCACCCTGTCTACCCAAATAAACCAGCCTGCACTTGACGTGATATCAAATTAAGGACTGGGTCTGATTCTGATATCAACGGTAACGAATAAGCGATTGTCTATTTACTCAAAAGATCAAATTATTGGATAATACTACACATACACATCCATTAAAACCCCTTTCACCTCACATGCAAATTCGATGTAAAATAAATTCCCGTTGTAACAAATGTCAACTTAAGTGTCTAAATTATCCTTTTAGGCATCTAAGTGACCTTTTCCTGAATGTCAAGTCTCTTTTAGTTCATTTAAGCGTTTAAATATACAACTAAGG
>JAOTQH010000011.1:5116732-5141494 GCA_025631255.1 Cornus kousa | reverse complement strand
CCTCCATACTACTGTAGTATTATAAAATGACCAACATTGCCCTTTGACTTTTCAACCATCATTTGACTTATACTAAAAACTAAACTAAATACCTTCTGGTGTGGCATGGGAGTCACATTACCCCACCACCGCAACACAACCACCGCCACCACAACACCCACCACAACCACCGCCGCCACAACACCCACCACAACCACCGTTGCCATCCCAACACATGCCCAAATTATATACATATATATAATACAACATATATACACTATAATATGCACCAAATTCAAAAACCCAAAAACATATATACGTGCATCTTTACATATATATATATATATATATATCTTGCAAAGGAGGGGGCTTCAAAATGCACCAAATTCAGCTTAAAGTCGCTTGACGTCAGGTAATTGAACTGATTCCCCGGACTACGAGAAGCCAAAATATTCATTAATTTCTATTGCATTAATGCTTGCTTGTTTTAAACTGAAATTTGAGATTTAGGGCTCGACACGGCGGCGTTGGTGGCGGGATCTGAGACCTGGGGAGGCAATCGGCCTCGCTCACCAACATCTCGAACAAGGGCAATGACCTTTCCTTCCTCGAAGCAGTCGACAGATCCCAAAACGCCATGGATTTCGGCGACTAGGTTGAGTGATCAATCGCGGTAATGGCTTATCCAAGGGCAATGGTTTTTTCTCTTCGATGATGATGGCGATCGATACGTCCTCAACACGTTGATGCTTCAGATATATTGGGGAGCGAATCGGCGATTCCCTGAGACGGCTCACCGGTGGGGACATCGGCTAGCGAATCACTCGCCATCGCCGCCATCACCCGACCACCACATCTTTATAATTTTCGATGTGGACGGCAACTAGGGTTATATTTATGTGTGTTGTAGGCATCGAGGGGAGAGAGGATAAAGGTTTTTGTCGCCGTCGCTATTCTTCTTCAAGACGATGTCAAGCCACAAGAAAAATGAGACGAGAGTAAGTTTGTTTGGATTGAGGGAATTGGAGGGATTGGGAGAGAAAAGAAAGGGAAGGAAAGTGTTATGTGTGTTTGGATTGACGGAAAATAAGGGAAAAGAAAGGATTTGGAAGGATTTGGAGGGATAGGCTATCCCTCCAAATCCCTCCAAAACAGTAAAATCAAATCTCCTCAAAATTGAGAAGATTTGAAGGGAATTGGAAAGAAAGGGAGCAAATTACCAAAAGCAGCCTTGAGAGTTAAGAGAAGGGGCAAGCTTGAACAGCGGGTAGAGGAAAAATAGGGTATCAGACCTTCGCCGGAAACTGTACAAACGGCGGCCTTTGAGAAAGGAGTATTATGAAGGGGCTTGGATCGGAGAGCAGAAGACCAAAAATGGGTTTGAAATATGAGTTTTGAACTTCCGATTCTTGAGTTGCAGAGAGAGAGAGAGAGGAATATTTATATATGTATATATATATATAGTTGCAGAGAGAGAGAGGGTAATATTTACATATATATATATATATATATATATATTTAGTTGCAGAGAGAGGAATATTGCAATACCAGTTGCAGAGAGAGGAAGAGAGAGAGGGAGTCTCGAAATCTAACCCTCTTCTCAACGACATATAAATAAGATGGGAATAGAAAGCTGCACTTATTAAAAGGGAAGGGATGAGGTGGCGGACTGACTGGGGAGGATGAAATGATTTGCCAAAAAAAAAAAAAAGGAAAAAAAGAAAAGAAAGGATAAAATGTAAATTGTATATTTCTTTCTTTTCTTTTCTATCTATCCAAACAATAAAATTACCCATTCCTTTCTTTTCTGTTCTATCCATCCAAACATGAATACTATTACATCTATCATTTCCTTTCTTCTTTTTTTTTCTTTTCTCTCGTAATCTTTTCCTTTCTTTTCTCTCCTGTGTATCCAAACGAAGCCTAAGGGAGGTGCTTACCAATATCTCCTTTTCGACACGTGTGGCATGACATTTAACTGTATTCTAACCTATGACGGAGAGATTGGCAAGCAAAGGTACTTGCATACAAATATGGGCTCAAAAGATGCAATTGATAAAAAAAAATAATAATAAATAAAAAAAATAATAATAAAAAAAAATGTTAGAAGATGAGAGGGATGCATGCAAAGAGAGGAAAAATAAATATTTTAAAAATCCTATTCATGCAACCATATAAGGGAGAGTGAAGAGAAGAAAAATGTTTATAAATCCTATTTGGGACTTCTTAAAGAAAATTAAAATGTTAATAGTAATAAGAATCCATCCTTTTGGCAATCTAAAATGTTGAATGCTTCTTCTGCAAAGGGGGGATATCCTTCTTCTTCCTTTGGTGGATTCGAGATTGATTTTGGAAGTTTAGAAGGCTAGTTTTATTATTTGGGAAGATTGGAGTAGAGTTGGGAGGCTTGGAGGCTTTTTTTGAGGCTTAAGACCCTTTTAGATTGCCAAAAGGAGGTTTTTACTTGTCTTCTGTGTGTGGAGGAGGGGTTATTTATAGATGTCTAAGATAAGTCACATACAGTGGGAGTGAAAGCGGAAGCGAGAACAAATTTGAGAGTAGGAGCGCGAAAACGACAAAATTAAGTTATAAATAGTGGAATTTGAAGCGAGATTGGGCGCGGAGCGTGAGAGCGACGCCCGTTGAAAAGGATTATGTGACTTAGGGTCTAAGACCAATTAAAGACTAAAAAAAAAATTAGTCATAATCAGAAAAGATTTCTGAAATTCTTACTCCCCTTGAACTCCTTAATATTTATCACAATCGGACGGCTTAAAAACCCCTTTTTTGATACAACGGTTAAAGTAACCACATCGGAATGGAATTTTGAGGGTATATACATGAAGTGAATTGATTTTATGATGAAATCATCAATTTTATGATTTAATTATTGAAAGATGAAGATGTTGAAAAATTTGTATCCACGAGTGAATGACTTTGATGGTCTGAATTCGATCCAACGGTGAAAGTAGCTCGATCGAGAGCGAAACTTGGGGGCTTCTGGGTAAAATGAGATGAATTTCATCATGGAAGGTTCAAATTGAGTGTTTGATGATGGAAATATGAAGGTTTGAAAAATTGAGAATTGGCAATGTGGGCCCAAAAACCCCTTCTTTTTTTTTTTGTTTTGCAATTTCACAAAATTGGCTCAATTGGGTGGGCTAATTTTGAAATCAAATGGCTCCATAGGACGGATTGTGATCCAAATTAATAATGTGAACCAATTGGCTCAATTGGGTGGGCTAATTTTGAAATCAAATGGTTCCATAGGATGGATTATGATCCAAATTAATAATGTGAACCAACGATTGACTTTGACAAAGGATCATGACCCTCCAATGTTGGCCAAAATAAAAAGTAATACCTAATTTAAGTCCAATATAGACTTGATAGTACAATCCAATTGTGAAAATACTTTGAAAATGTTAAGAAGTGATGAAATTTCACATTTGGTGTGGATTTGGAGCCCTTCATTGCAATCATTGATGGACTTCATGAAATTCAAACGATGAAAATAAACAAAATATGTGGTGGGGAAAAATGTGGTATCTACACTCCTCCCGTGGCCACCAACATTGCAATGACTCAAACTTATATGCCCTATAACTTCTGTAAACACACATTCAATGAATCCAATGCAGCTTCCTCAAAACATTCACAACTAAGCAAACTACTTCGGCTTCATCCCAACAACGGCCATCAAAGACCTAATTGGTGAAACGTACTAGAACCGAATTTGAGGCTCTAAACTGAACCACTCCTGGTTCCGCCCCCATCTGTATTGTGGTAGTCAAAATAAAATGAACAAAATGAATTAGATTTAAGAGGATGTTCTAATTTCATATACTCCTTTGTAGGTATGTACCATCAAGCCTGTTACTTAATGGTAGCTTTTCTCCCTCCAAAACCAAATGTAAAGGTTCAAGTATCTACCAGAACCAAGAATCATGGTGAGTCATTGTGAAAATTTGTGAGGACCAAAAAAGAAAAAAGATTTTAAAGAAAGTCCATATTGGGTCTAAGAGAGACTGGTCAAGCATTATGAATGTTAGAGCTTACTTAGTTTATAACTCTGAAAATAATTTTTAAGAATTTAACATTCTTTAACATAAAATTGTTTTTAAAGAACCATAAAAGAAAGTTTTCTAAATCAACTTCTTCATTACTAAAGTTAAAGCTTGTTTAGTTTATAACTCTGAAAATAAGTTCTAATAATTTAACATTTCCTAACGTAAAACTGTTTTTAAAGAACTGTAAAATAAAGTTTTTTGAATCAACTTCTTCATTACTGAGATTTCAAAAAAAAGCATTCCTTAGAAAATGAACCAAACAAATTACTCCGTATTATTATTATTATTATTTTTGGGTACAAACCAAGGTCTTGTATTGTCAGAACCAAAAAAAAAAAGATAAAGAAAAAGAAAAAGAAAAAGAGTCCATTTTGGGTCTAAGAGAGACCATTATCACATTTGGGCCACATCATGCAGAAAAACATTACTATAAATTTGCTTGTTTCTTCCCGCCTGTGATTCCATTCCATTCCAAAGACGAAAAAAAAAACCTAGGGGGGAGAGAGAAAATGGTTCGAGGTGGAAAGAAGGAAGTGGGGAATAGAGAAGCAAATCCAGAAGGAGAAGAGCGAAGAAGACTGAAGAAACTGGCACTGTCGAAGAACATGCTGTCGGAAGCTCCGGCGAGGGCTTGTTCAACTCTGAGGCCATCGAAGACTGTGACCAAACACCACGGCAGAGACATACTGAGGAAGTCTCAGCGCAAGAACAAATTCCTCTTCTCCTTCCCCGGCCTTCTCGCTCCCATCTCCGGCGGCAAGATAGGCGAGCTCAAGGATCTCGGGACCAAAAACCCTATCCTCTATCTCCATTTCCCTCAGGTTTGGTTACTTGCCTTTACCAATCAATCAATTAATTGACTCAAAGAAATGGAAAAACTAATGCTTCATTTTAATTGAACTTACACGCAGTTTTGAAAGAAAATTAATGGAGAACTGGAGATTTTGAATTTCATTCATCATTTCTCAGTGACCCAAATTGAGAATTGAGATTTATAATTCAATTTCTGAAGTGTAACTTAGTGATTTTTATTGTTGGAACTTATAGGGCCAAATGAAGTTGTTTGGGACTATTGTTTATCCAAAGAACAGGTACTTGACCCTGCAGTTCTCTAGAGGTGGGAAGAATGTCATGTGCGAGGATTACTTTGATACCATGGTTGGTTTTTTTATGTTTATTTTTTCTCTTTCATAAAGCTGTTTACAGACCTATTAGATCTCTGAGCTTCTTGAACTAGAGCCATTTAATACGTGCCTCCATCCATTGTTAAACAAGTCTTGACCCAGCTGAGGGATTCTTTGCACGAGTACAACTAAGATCACTCTCTATCTAGAGCAATGGAATAATGAAGGGGCAACATTTCAACCTTAATTTTTTATTTATTTGTTTTTATTTTTATTTTTTTGGTGAAATTTTATCAATCAACTCATCATTTGATGTTCCTAAATTCTAACTATTACATAAGCCAATTACAATGTAGAAGATTGACAAATATATGGCCTAAAAATGTAGGGAATGTCTGCCATTGTTTGTGCATAAAACAATGAGGTTTTGTTGCTTCATCCGCTAAGGAATTGATGTTGATGCATCTCAAGGTTACTGTATATCATGGGGTTTAAGTAAATTGATCGTTTATGTGATTTCAATGCATGACTGATGTTGTAAAAGTTCTTCATTACAAATAGGTTTCAATTTCAGAATTTAGGCAACTCTATGGTGGTTAGAGATTTTTTGTGAGAGTTGTACTAGCTGAATTCATTGATGGAAATAAGCTTGGGGAGTGTTGTGTGAATGTCTTTCAATTAACTTCGATTGGTCTTGCCAATTTTTATATCTAAAACATAATTAAACCAACCAATGCAAGCTATCAATAAGCCAAAGTAATCAAGGACACATGAATATAAAGCAAGAAAGCATAGAGAGACTGGAGAATATTATATATATGTGGAAAACCCTTCATAGGGAAAAGAACTACTGGTATGAGGGATAGGAACGACACCATAGGCTTGAGTCTGCTAAATCGTTAGCTAGACCTAGTGGGAGGATTAATAGGTCTTAAATTTAAATTTACTCCTTTTTAAAAGAAATTCAAACTTTAACTATTCCTAATTTAAATAAATGAAATTTAAATTTTAATTAGTCAAGCAAGTAAAAATTGATAGAGTGCAGAAAATAGATGGCAAGAGAAGCAAGAAGATGCTTTTTGGAGGTGGCGAGAATGCTTTGCATCCCCACCGCCGGTCAGATCATGACATTGTCGTCAAGAAGGCGGCATACATTCAAAGTGGATGATCGAAGCGTGCGAGGAGGAGAGAGTTTCTGCAATCCTGCCTTGTTGGTCGCTTCAACAGAGAAATGGGGAGCTTGGAAAAGATAGAAGGGTAGGCTTCGAAGGTATGAAAAGTGACATGGGAGTGACTCCACTGCCAGACTCCCTACTTCTTTTCCGGCTACCATCTCAAAAGGAGGCCGATAGGGTTTTAAAGCAGGGGAAACGAGATTGGGGAGGGGCCATTGTAAAACTTGATGTAGGGTCGTTCAAACCGGGTTGTTCTGGTATATTGAGGAAGAGAAAGGAACGACACATTCTCTTGTATGGCTTACCGCTAAACTTGTGGTGCCATCAATTGTTTGTGGCTATCGGAATTTGTGTGGGGGCTTTAAGGGTGTGGAAGCTGATGAGATGGTGGATATGGAAAAGGTAATCATCACGGTTAAAGAGGGAGGGGAAATACTGATGTTTGTGATGGTGTAAGATGATAGGGTGAGTTATCGGGTGTTGGTGGAGTTGTTTCTGGTGGTGGCTTTGCTTATCGGCCGAGATGAGAAGTCACTAATGTCAGAGGAGGAGTGGTGGTGTAGAATGATGTAGCTGATAGAGTGACAGATAAGCGCTAAAGATTAATGCCTGAGTTGCAGAAGGGGTGGGTACAGAGAGGTAAGGGGAGACATCTATTACACAATCCTGGGGTACCCCAGATCAACAATACACTATGGATAAGAATACGAGTCCCAACCAGTTATAGATTTCTAATTACAAAATCACCATCATGTTGAATTAGATCTGACATCCAATGTTATTCAGTCAGTTCAGACTCTTCTCCTAGAATGACCATCCCACTGATATCCATGTTAACATAAAAACTTTCTGGCGATTTGCTTTTCTTCAGTCGTGATGGATGGAAACATCAATCGGATCAATAATTTCCACAAATAGCTGTGAAATAGTGATGTTTCATCTACTGGTTGTTCTCAAAATATTGGACTCATGACAGCTCTTCTAGGCAGGTTGCAAGAGACAAGGCCGTTTAGTGAGTTCGAGGATGTGATTAGAGGGGCAACGACTAAAGATGAGATCTTAGTGTTTGATCTTTTCATGAGGCCTTGCATAGGGCCTGAGTCCCTGACATCCCATAGAAATATTTCTGGCACAGAAAGGCCCCTCTCAAGGCGGCTTTTTTTGCTTTTCTAGAGCTTTGAGGCCATTCTTACTACAGGTAGTCTGATGAGAGGATATTGGTTGTTGGCAAACAGGTTATGTATGTGTAACGGAGCAAAAGGGTTTGGCGAGGGAGTTGTGAGGTCTCCTCTTTTGACTTGTCCAGGTATACATGGATTATGCCATGGTTACTGGCAGAACTTTTTAAAGGCTGGAGAGGTGGTTTTAGGAGGGTGGAAAGTTAGGAAGTTACGGGATGTTGCACCTCCTTGCTTGATGTGAAACATTTGGTGGGAAAGCAATAGGATGATTTTTGGAAGGAAGGAGGTTTGTCTATATAGATCGAAACAAAAGTTATTGAGGACAATTTACTTTTGGCTCTGAGAATCTTATATTATTTTTTGTTGTTTCGCAGTAGAGATTTTGTGGTTATAATATTTTTTTGGTTGATTTTTTGTAGAGTTGTATACTTCCTGTGTACATGGTTGTGCCCTCGTTTTGGTGCATTTAGTGGAACACTCTTTACTTATCAAGAAAAGAGAAGAAATTTGTGCCAATCTCAAAATTGGTTAAGAAGAAAATTGATGAAAGGTCAACAGTTTTAAACTTCGTGCCAAGATCGAAATTGGCTAATAATACAGTTTTAAACTCTTGAATATTTTTTCAAAAGATCAATGACCCGGATATTTAAGTAGATTTTATTGTTTTTCGACAAATGACAAGACCTATTCCATTATAAGGGAGCGAAGAAGCTGTCTTAGAGTCTTCCAGATGTGATTTTGGCGTAAATCTGCATTCTAGTTATCTAGTATGTATCCCCAGAAGCAAATAATCAGATGACCTACAAAACTCATCCTGAGTAAGACATTATGCAAAGCAACTTCTGCTGAGCTTCTTGTTTGTAAAAGTCCCAATCTTAAATTTAGTAGAGAAAAGGTAAGGATGATGATGATGAGATGGACGATTGACATGCTTTTCCTTTAAATGCATTTTAAGTGGATTGGAAATAAGGGACATACATCACTATATAGATCTCAAGTTGCCAGTGTGGCAATCTAGATTTTATTATTGTAAGAACAATTCTGAATTTTTTTAAAGTCATTTTGATTTACCTCCAACACCAATTTGTTAATCACTGGAATAGGTATAAGTTGGTGCTGAATTATAAGATCCAATTCATACTTTCTTCGTTGAAAGTTTTTCATTTTCTCTTATAAATTTCTTCATGCCTTCCTCTTTTACTGAAGTAGCCATCATATGTGAATTTTATCAGTGTAGAATTATTGAAACTAATATTCATTTGGATCTGTAATTTATTTATTTATTTATTTTTTCCTGAGGGACTTACTGATTAGACGAAAAAGAGTGGAGTGTATATGCTTGAGCAAAGGTAATTGTAATTATAAGAATTTCTCATTTCATACAAGAGAAAAGCAGATATCAAATCCAATAAATGTTGAATTTTAATTTTAATTATTTATTTTTATTGTTCAAACTTTTCTTAGATAGACAACTTCATAAATTAGTGAACTTAAATGTTATACATTGAAAATAGTAATGAAAGGGCTTGTAACTTGCAAAGTATATTAATATGTGATTAACCCTTTTGAGCACCATTCCCATATTTTATTTGGGTGAATTGAAAGATTATATGATTTAATTGCGAGTGTTTGTCATGTTATCCATATACTTAGCACTGTTTCTATTTTAATTTTTTGACTTTCTGATTTATAAAGGGGATTTTTATTTTTATACAAGTCCTTTATAAAGGTGGTGTTATTATTATTATTATTTTGATTTCGTATAGCTTTACTTATCTCAATAAAAGAAAAAAAAAAGAAAAAAAAAAAATCAGTGTCTTATATGGCCCTACTGTTCTTGTTCAGGTGTCAAACATTGTTTACATTCATGGCTTATAATCTGGTTCTGATAGTTTGAGAGGCATGTGACGCTGACATATAATCTTTTATTCCTTTTATTACTCCCCACCCCTATCCCAAGGGACAATCAACGATTTACTAGCACTTCTATACAAACCTTTTTTTCATATAACTTTTTCATTCTTAGTTTTTGGCATGTCAATCATATAATTTGTCATAATCATATTCTTGATTTTTAGATTGTATTTTCTGATGCATGGTGGATTGGGAGGAAAGAAGAGAATCCTGAAGAAGTCCGTCTTGAGTTTCCCAAGGAGCTGAATGAGGTTAGTTTCCAAAAAGTAGCTGCCATACTGTCAGTATGTTAAAGTTATAAGTTTACCCCCCGACTATTTCTGGAAAATATTTTGGACATCCTTCTCAGTGTCTTGTTGTTCCAGGGACAACCTGTGGAGTTTGATTTTAAAGGTGGTGCAGGGGGGGCAGCAGCTGAAAACATTAAAGGTGTTAGCAAATCTGTAAATAGATCTGTAGTACAACAGTCTCCTAAAGCTGAGGTAGAAAATGATTTATCTGATGGACAAAATAATGTGAAGGATTCCATTGAAGTGACACCAACTCGACAATCAAAGAGAAGTGCTGGAAAAACATTCAAGTACTTCCATTACCTTTTATACTTGATGTAATTGGCCCTGCTAATTTGAAGACGCTTAATCCTATTGCCAAATGATATCATGTCATTTTATTTTTGTATAAGTTGATTTTCTGTTTAATATGTATTTTACTTGATTTGGTGAATTGAATTATTTTGGTTAGTCAGCTGGTTGTGGGGTTGTGTTGAAAAATCTTATCTGGAGACAATAATTAATTCGGCTCGTTGCGCAGCACTTGGGAGGAATTCATTATTTTGTCATTAATTCCTGCATTTTATTGGCTGCATCATATTTATTTTGTCTCCACATACTTGGAAAAGGCTTTGTGATTTGAATTGAGTTGACCAAATTTCTAATACAGGAATACATATATGCTGACATTTCATTTTGCTTGATTTTCTAACATTGACTAATAAAATCTTAGTACTGTGTATTACATCTGTGGCTTTTATTTTTTGCAAGCTTATGTTTTTAAAGCACTGTCCATATTCATCTCATAAAGAAATTATATGTATGCATTCATTTTATGTATGGACTGTTGAAAGCCCGGATGTGTTGCATCCTTCTAGAATTAGGTATAAAAAGTCGTAAATAAGTAGAATATACTATGATAATATAGTGCTGTGACTAGGATACACATTTAGCGTTTTGTTCCTTTGACTTCCCTTTCCTTTTTTTCTAATTAATGCAATGAGAAAGGATGGCGCTCATCCAGATAACACTGAAACTACGTTGTCTATACACATTCATTTGAAATTACTCTGTTGTTGCTCATCCAGATAATTACTTCCTTCCTATCCACTAACTGACTATTGATGTCCTCTCTGGCATAAATTAGTTCATTGTTGCTCTAGGTTCAATGTGAGAGTGGCACTAACAGAACCAACTAGTGATTCACAGTTATGAAACCAGATCAAGAAAGAGATTTACAACCTAGGTTAATAATTCAGTACCCTTGAACCCATAGTTACCTCCAAACACAGATGAATACCAAACTTCCAGTCACCTTTGAAAGTCTCCAGGGTGTTCTTCTGCTCGTCTACAGCATTTGCTCCTCGCGAACTTGCTTCTATAGTAGATAGGTCTCTTCCATTAGTTGTCCAGATATCAATCTGGTTGTGGATTGATTAGATCTGTTGAAAAGGCTTGAGAGTGAGCAACAGCAGAAATATTAACGCATGTATGAAAACTCACCAACACCAAACATGATGAAGAATGTAAATAAAGATGCAGACAAATCTCATAAAGATTTTTATCTGAACAAAAAAGTGTCTATCTAATGCATAGAGAGATAACATGTATTGTGTTAAGTCTAGGTCCATCTAGAATATATGTATTATAGACATCTAAGAGATGTAGTTAAAATAGGATTTTCAAACAGGTTAAATCCTTGTAGGAAATGTTGTTTTTAGTTTCTCAATCAAACGAGACAAACATCCCAATCGATTGACATTACTTCAGGAAACTTCGATCGATACCTTGATGGATCGAACCTTATGCATATTTGACACTTTTAAAATTTTAATTACGGCAATTTCCTAGTTTCAAAACAATACATTCTTAAACATATTTGTAATCAAATAAGTTAGAAACTTTGAAATTTAGAAACCATTAATATGCAATGTATATGTACCTAGTTGGTGAGAGTGCATCATAGTGTGAGATTACCTTTTGCCCTTGATGAAGATTACAGTTTTGACTTTTGATGTAGCATGTAGTCCATCTTCAACTTTAGGAGTATCCAACACTTAACGCGCTCTTGACAATTTCTAACTAAACTAGAAATTAAAGCATATTTACATAATTTGATGTTTTGATCCAACTTAGTCCTATTGACCTAACAGCACTAGAGTTTTTATGTGGAAAATCCAAACAGGAAAAACCATGGAGATTTCCGTCTCAGGCAAGCCCTTCCATTAAGCCAAAGAAAGAGTACAATGATACCTAGAGTCTAGATCCCAATACTTTTGGAACCACTCTCATTGATTTACCTCCGTGCAATGTTCATAGCTAGTCCAAATCCCCGTGCTTTCAGAATCATCAGCCCGCTTCCCACATCACGCAATTAATTCTTCAGCACTCCATTTATTTCCTCACTGATCGTTCTTACTTCTTACACTTATTAGAGAAGATAATCTACAAGTTGTTTTGCTGAGAGCAATGGAAACTGCTACGTGTTGTTTTCCACTGATGCTTGATCACAACCAAGAAACAATCGGGAATACCTACGCCAGATTATGTGTGTGAATATCTAAAATCTCTCACAAAATACTCACGGAAAATAATGCCTCTTAGTTCTAAAACCGTGTAAAATGTCTCTTGAATCTGACATTAAAACTCAAGTGTATCAAAAGTATATGGCATGATGCGTGCACGTGTCTTAATAATTAAAGTAGACTTAAAAGACTCCTAAAATAATTATAAAAGTCTTGCCAAAGTCATTCAATCATATTGAGTTCAAATCCCATTCAAATCAGAATCCTATTGCAAACAGGTGTAAGTAGTACCAGTGCAAGGCTAGATTAGTACTGGTGCTAAACCTACAAGTGCCGGTGCTAATGCTAAATCTACTGGAATAAGCTGTACCAATCCTAAGTTAGTTAGGATTCCATGAAAAAAATTATTTGATTCACTGAAAATTTAATACCGGTGCAGAAACATTTTAATACCAGTGCTAATGTTCTGCCCTAAGTAGTACCGGTGCTAACCAAAATGGAAGCAAACTTAAGTTACTGGAGTAAGAAGTACCTGTGCTAATTTAACTAGTACTAGTGCTACTTCACTGCATTTTTTAAGTGGGTTTCAAAGCACCTTTTAGCATTCAAAATCATTCCAAACACGTTTCAAAAACATATTTAAACATGCTCAAGTATCCAAAATGCAAAAGGTCCTAGTGTGAGTACTCAGGTAGTTTCAATGACCACGTCCTTGCAGAAAATCCTTCATGTGGCTTGAACATGCTGTCTTTGCACTTTTTAACTCACTTGACACTCATACACTCAAAAATTAAGAAATTTACCACATAAGCCTTTTGTTACGAAATTTGCCAACATTGTGGACGCTAAATTAATGGTTAAGTTTTCTCATGCTCTTTTCTTTGTTCAGGTTTGCAGAAGTTTCTTCTGGAGATGACTCTGTTGAAACCGATGCTGACACAACTGAAGGAGAGGAAGATAAAGTTGATGTGGGGCGTCCAATCAGGAACTATTCTCCTGGAAATATCCTGCTTATATTTCATAATTACTTAGACTAGTTAATTCATTCACTATTAGTTTATTTTCTCAACTTTAGTGGCTCCCAGCAATATTTGATTCTTAAACCCTAATCATTCGCATATATGTCTTCTTTCGCACTTACTCCATGTTGATTCCCTTAAAACAGTATATACAGACTGAAAATTCTTGTTCTCTAGTTGAAATTGACAATGAGGATGCTTCAATGCTAACTCATAATTCAGGACAAGTTCAAAAATCTGCTATGTCAGTGACAAAATCTGAGGAACACTCTCACACAAATCATACTTCTCTTGTTCAAGCTACTATATCTACATTGTTTAAGAAGGTGGAGGAAAAGGTAACATCTTGCAACCTCTAGTCTGATCACTTCAAAGTAGTTAAAGAAGAAATTCAGTTAGCAGATACTGTTCTCTCTCTATACATCTATTTATTATGGTTACCATTCACACTTATGCATATCCACAAAAGCATACATAAATTTAAAAGCTACCAAATTGTCTTTATAGCTTTTCTATCAGTTTTTGCTAAGTAGGGGATCAAAGTTCTAATGGTATGCTCAGTATATATCCATGAAAGTCCCAACCTGCTATCTGCAATGTTAACACAACAATTTGTATCAGAATAAGTTGCCTTTGTTTGGAATTAGTATATAAGTTATTGTATGGGATTTGAAATTAACGAGTTTGTCAATAGTATGTTAACTTGTTTATTTATTACTTTAAAGAAAAAAACTTGTTTATTCATTTAGAGGTTTACATTTTGATTGTAAAATCTCAAGTTTATCCAGCTAACAGTGTTTGCAATTAGATGTCTATGTAGCATATGATATATTACAAGCAATTCATGTCTATGATTCATGGACGCACAACAATTAATATGAATGTTTTGTACCACACAACTAGTTTAATTTGTAGATGGTTACATGAGTGCTATGCTTGTGCACGACTAAAATTAACATTACTGTAAATGCATGATCTCATGATGTACTAAATGCTTCCTAGAGTCGTAGCCAAACCCAACTTGAAGCTGTCTCTAGAAGGGTCATTGCACCTAGTGCATGAGAAACTGATGCTGGAAGGTTCAGACTCTGTAAACCTGTCACATCCAATCTGCTGTCACTCCAGGATATGAACAATGCAATTACATAGAAGTAACTACTCTTGCTGTCAAACACAACTTGAATGTCACTTGAAAGATTTGTACTAGCATAGCATGGAGCTGTCACCGAAAGTTTCTAGTAAGGATATAGGTGGATGTATTCGTATACAACCTGAAACAGTCGTTGGAAGGATATGTGCAGTCAGTACTATCGGACTTGAAGCTGTTGGTTGAAGGATTGATTCAATCAAAAGGTCTCAAAATTTCAACAACTAACCACACAAATATTCGTGAATTAATCAAGAAGTGGACGAGCTTAGTACAACACAGTTGAGGTTCCGATGTTTTTCTATGTGCACCCCATTTTTCGGGCCCCAAAATACATATGGCGCAATTCATTAATGTGCATGAGATAAGAGGAATGAATTCTCTTTATGCTAGCATCATCATCAACTAAATGTGAGAAATTTTCTCTGAACAAATTACTGTCATTCATTGGAATTACAATAAAACAAAAACTGTAGACATAGCCTTTTGTTTTTTTATATATTTTTTTGTTTTGTTTTCATGATCTAAATGTGTAGACCAGCCTTAAGTCCCCAACCTCATCCAAGTAAAATTTGGAAGAAAAAGTGAATACATTTGGGATTGAGAATGACATAATTACTAATATCATTATTTTTCCTGTATTGTCCCAGGATTTGCCTTAAAATTCCATGAGATTCTTTTCCTTTTGAACTTCCCAGTGAATTATATAAACTTCTGTAGAGTTGCTCTGTGATTGACCATGAAATTCTTTAAAGACTTCCTATTGCCATGTGTTGCAATTAGGATTCAGAATTAACTTTTCCCTAATTTAAAATCTTGGCAATGTATTTTTGTAGCTACAATTTATTTATTTATTTATTTTGTCTTAATAAGATAGTCTTTTGGATTTTTTGGATAGCTTAAAGTTGTAGCGTCGCAGTTTGTGTTTTCTTTTGGGATCGCTCCCCTTTTGAGCGCCTTTAATGAATTTTTTACTTATGCAAAAAAAAAAAAAAAAAAAAGTAATAGTGAAAACTTATGAAACTTTAAAAGAAAAATTTGATGTCTAATTTTGTAACATACTCCCAAATTTGTAATCATTTTGGAACTGTGGAAGTTGAATTTAGTAGTGTAGGATTCTTCAGCCCATGCTTATTAGTATATGAGATCTCATGCACCGTATTGGCAAGTCTAAAAGGAAGTTTCTGAATGGCAGTGCATTGATAAGGTTGGCTATAGGATTAGGAGTATCCTGTTACTATTTTGTTAGTATATTTACTCTGTGTTAAAAGTGATAAGTATGCTCCACATCTTGCCTTTTTGTCACCTTGCAGTTTTAATATTGCTACTTGAACCGCATTTAGCTTTTTTTGATCTCTATGTTAAGTGGACATGGTAGTGGTGTCATTTTTAATAATCTGTTATTCAATAACTGTCATGCCATAGGATTGGGTCATGCAATGTGTTGGAATTGAACTGAAATGCATAACTTGGTTCTTAAATAAAATTTTCAAACACATGGTAGGTGAATAAATTCTGCTGATTTATTATATTGTATGAGAGAGAGAGAGAGAGAGGGTGTGTGTTTTGCGTCTTTTAAGCCTCTTTTGCACTATCAAAGAAGAGGGAAAAGGGAGAGGAGGAGCAAATGGATGAGAGGGTGCGTGCAATAGTGATTATGGCCTGAAATGGAGCGAATCTTTAGTATATTAATGTAAACGTAGGTTCGAATTCATAATTTATTGTTAGGATCTATATCCATATTTGAATTAAACTTAATGACATGATTTATATCTGGCCCATGTAATTTATACAGGGTCTGAATAGAGAAATATATTAAATTTGGGTTGGGTCTCGGGCAAAATCTGGTCCATTTAAGGGTTGCATAGATCATGCCCAACTTGAATCAGTGATGGGTCTTTCAATGATCCAAACCATTTAAAATGGACTTCGGATCAGAGTGGATCTCAGGTCAAAACTGCTTCATTTCAAGGTTTAATAGTCACTACCCTCTCTACTACAAGGTAGGAGGGAAAGAGAGAGAGGCCAAACTTCAAAGTTCTACTACATATTCATCCGATATTGTTCCATCTTAATGCAGAATTTGTTTGCCCCGAGAGATCTATTCTATAGGCCTCGCAAAACCTACCTGAACTTAAACGCCTAAAATTAAGACTGCACTACATGGTAATAGTATAAGACCTAAAATACATTCTTTAAACACTAAATAAATTTCAAAGGAAAGAAATGCAGCAATATTCTTAGAAAAACTCTTAATAATACTCTCAACAACAAAATGTATATGCAACTGTATTCTATTTTTGTCCAATGTCAAACAACCCTTCAACAGTGATACTGGGTGCATCAATATCCCCTTTAGTTTGAACCATATGGTTGGGGTCACCTGACTCGTTCAAGTATTGTCCTGGTGTATCAGCAGATTCTGTGCTCCATGCTTGTCCAAAGTGCATTAGATATCTGCACATCTCATGATAGATATTTCACTGGAATTCCAAGTTATACTTTATCACAAGGATGGATACTACTAAGAAAAATGTCAGTTGCTGATTTTTAGAATTTCTAATGAAGCTTTTCCATTTCCAGAAGGCGCCAAGAAATATAAAGAAGTCCCCGTCATCAAAAGGTTTGCACCTTTCCAAATTACTTTTCTTATTATAAAATAGGAATACTCAAAGCAGCAAGAATTAATTGGTGTCTTCCAGTTTCTGGCCAGAATACGCGGCGTGCTGATTCTAAACGGAAGATTGGTGAAGTTAAAGTGAGATCTTCTTTTAGTCTTTTAATTTTATTTTTTCCCGAATTTTAATTTGAATATAATTCGTCTTCACTTCTTGCAATAATGACCTCATGAGGGGAGACATTTTGGGAACCATATTTGTTTGATTTACTTGTTTTAGGCTTAGATGCATGTCTATGTGCTAAGTGGTCTTGCTGCAGGCTGAGGGACCTAGGAAAAAGGGGAAAGTGACCGAAGGAGGGAAAGCTGGTAATCTCTCTCTCTCTCTCTCTTGTTCTATATGCCATTTTTGGTGCCTGCAGAATGATTATTTTCTTGATTAAAAGTACACAGTTCATAAATTTAGCGAGTAACATTGTATGATTCAGATTGAACTTTAATAGTATAAAAAAATCATGAAGTCTCTTCAGTGCCTCTTTGAAATTGGACCTCTAAGATCTTTTTTTTTAAAAATTATTTTATTTTTGTTTGTTGGAGGCTTCAGTACATGCTGGGAATTTCACTCAATAATAGCTACTTATGCTTGGCTCAGTTAGATGCTTGTTTGAGATAATCTTGAGAGACCCAAGCCAAGCATGATCATACTTCAGCTCAGCTTGAGATTGGCTCGGTTAGAGCTCGTTTGAGATCAGCTTGACAAGATCCTCTTGTAATGCTTATTTCATCAAAACGTAAAATTTATATAAACTGGATCTTGTAATGCTCATTTCATCGAAACATAAAATTTATATAAACCGCCACCAAAGCCTTGGTTCAATTGATATGTCCGCCTTCCCAAAGGAGAGGTTGAGGGTTCAAGCCCTAGTGGGGGCATGTGAGTGTGAGTATACTTGCCTATAAAAAAAGATATTATTATAAAAAAATATATTTAAAATGGTGAATGCCTATGATCTTGCATATAATTTATGATCTTGCATATAATTTACCATCTTTAAAGAATCTCAGCCTTCACCTCTTCAATCCCTTTTTTCAATTTCTTAATAAATCTTAAAAATCTCCTTCCGAAAAAGAACAGTGCTTGATGGAGCTGACAAAACTATATTCTAATAGAAAATCCTTGTTTGCACAAAACTTTTCAAAGTTCTATTTGCAAAGTATGCTATTTTGTGTTGGCACTTCTTGCACGGTATTTTTGCTCTTTATGTTTCGTGTTGCCCTTTTAAATGTAACTAACATTTCTATTCCAGATAGTCAATCTCCTCTGTATTTTCACTTACGCACTTAAGTTCCTATAGATAAGCACTATTGACCTCCTTTTAACTAAATACCTCCTAGCTTCATCACGTCAGTCAACAGTTCTATATTCTTTGTGACTAAGTAACGCTTACTTTATTTTCCTACTCGAAATTAATGCGGGAATCCATGCCTACTTCTTGTTGCTATCAATGAAACACATCACTTTGAAGAGATGACCAAGGCCCTAAGTACATCGAATTCATTTCTCACAGCAACCAGGTTCTGGTGTAGGGCGTCACTTACAGGAAACATCCTAGAGTTTTGAATTATTTGGTGATTAGGATTCATATTCTTTATAACTTGAATATTTATATAATGGGCTGACGTTATGTTTTTATTTTTGAGCTCTGATTTTAAGAAAATTCTAAGTTCCTTTAATCTCTTGTTTACTAACTCTTTCTTTAAGTGGGGTTTTGGGTTTTTAGTGAACATCATAAATCTTTGTATTTCTTGTACATAATTTTTTCTCTCTCTCATTTGTTGGTTACTGGAGAATGCTTCTACTTCTTCATAGAGTTGAATGCTTCTACTTCTCATAGAGTTTAATTACACTTGGTTATATCAATAAAAAAATTGTAGTCGCGTCATAGTTCATTACCTACAGTAGATCTCAATTAATTATGTGGAGACAAATGAGAAGGAAACTTAAGAGTGTTACCTGGCATGTTGGATGAGAAACTTATTCCATCGAGATGTGTGGAAGTAAACATAGTCGGTAACTGGGGCATGGGGACAGATATTCACGCATTCACCAAAAGATGTGCCTGTTTTCGTGTTTCAGCTTTCTAGATATGTTAATGAAAATGATGGGCGTATTTATGACCGTTACTGTCTAAAATCTAAGTGTTGTACAGTTCCAGATTATCAAATTGTTGTTTCTATGGTCCTCTTTGTTTTAAGATATATGGATGTTTACTTTGCCGAGTTTTTATACAGCTTTTGATACTTTCTCATGGGTTGCAAGAGTGAGAATAATAGTTTGAGTTTGTGGGTTATCACTTTATTCAGCTGGAGGATATGTCTATAATCAATCAACTCTTTCCAGCACTCCTGCACTGTTGGGAGAAATACTAGGCAGTGGCTTTATAATGATGATGATGACAATGACAATGACAGTATAATGTATACAGCTTGTGAATCTAGCTTATTTTTTATTCTCTTGTGAAAATGTAGGGACAAGAAGTACACCGAGGAAGAGACAATTAGAGGTATTTTTGTTCTGCATACATTTTTATAGTTTTTGTCTCCTCTCTCTCTTTTTGTTTTCCTTTGAACTTTATCAATGAGGTTTAAAAAACTATCATTCAGTGAATGATCTTTTAGCTTTCAATAAACTGTTGCATTGATTGTGGTTCATTAATGATTTATGTAAATTATGTTGCATAGAACTTGGAAGGCTGAGGTAGGAGTTTATTACCATGGTAGTCAAGCCATCTTTGTGAGTTTTCATATATTTTTTTTGGATTATACAAAAGGAGGAAGGATGAGGAATTCCCCAAGAAGATATCAAAACACCCAAAGAAAGGTTAGAAACCCAAGCCCCTACAAGTCTTAACCCAATCCGCCATATTATGGAATAAGTGTTCCCTCTAAAAGAAACTAATGTAGTAACTCCTTGCTTAGCCAAATCGTCTCTCAACTCCCAGTTAGTTTTGTTCACTTCTAAATGTGGTCTAGTGTTTAAGGCTGTAAGTAAGGAACCTCTTCCATGAATTTATGGAGCATGTACTGGGTGCTACTGTTTAAAGAATGCTATAAAGTTATTCACGGCTTGCTACCTTTTTTCTTGGATAAGTATTCACAGCTTGCTACCTTATCTTCATAATTGATGAGAACTTTTCTCATTTTGACATTTTTGCATCTATTATGGTCAATTGTATCTATATTTCATCCTTAGGTAGACGTGGGACATGATACCTGTTTGTTAGTTATTACATGAAATGGCCTGGGATCTTAGAGTAATTTGCTCTCTCTCTCTCTGGTGAACAGGTCTAGCATGCTCTTTTGATTGATTTGTAGATTATTTTAATTTTACCAAATTAAAACGTAAATAAATCATACATAACAAAAAATATTGACATTGAAGTAAAGCAGAGCAAGAGATGACACCAGAATTTTTAACTTGGAAACCTCAACGAGGAAAGACCACAGAGACTAGCCGTCTCGGGCAAAACAATCCACTATCTTGAAGCAAAGTACGTCACTCTGTCTGAGTCTCACCCCCCACTACACTGCCAAGAACTCACTGCTGGAGTCCTGCGACTCTAGTTGATGCAGATTTCAGTTTTATTCTTCAATTCTTGCAAACGGGTTGCTAGAAGAACACGAATGCTCCACGAACACTCCATCCCCTTCGTAGTGATTGAATTACTTTCCTTGCAATCACGAACGTGGAAGGAAAAAGACAAAATCTTACTGATCAATCATTCAATCAGTTTGAACCTTAGGAAGCTCTGTATGATGTTGATCAGATGAAGAACATCACTCTAGTATCACTCATCTGAAATATTGTGTGTGAATTCCAAACCTTTTCTCTCTTCTAAGAGAGAATTCCATTATTCATTCTTTTTATAGAGTTGAGGGAGAAGTAAGATGCGGCTGATAAAATAGGAAGATGAGAACCACAGATGAGTGTTATGGGTTGAAGGGAGAAGTAAGATGTGGCTGAAAAATGAGAAGATGAGAACTACAACTGAGTCTTATGGGTTGATCAACTGTCGGGATTCCTCATCATTGAAGTACGAATGCTTTTGCTACTTAGTCTAGAGCCTTGAGCATTGTACCAGGATGTGCTGTAGGAGTAACCCATTACCTTCTAGGTGGATTTGCCACAACATGGGGTTCTTCTTAGCAAGAATTATTGTAGTAGGATAATGGCTAGAAGGATTTGAAAAGCATTATGGTACTAATATTTTCAAGGTTTAGCCAAGGCTTGGCTCACAAACAAAGAAAAATACTCAGAAAAATCAAAGATGATTTTCTCTCACAAACTCACTCAAAGTTCTAACATTGGTGACTTAATGTGTATCTCTTAAAATCAGTGTAGAGCTGGAGAAAGGAGGAGTTTTTATAGATAAGAGAGTCCAAAAATAAGTTGGAAAATTGATGTAAAATCCTATTGGACGTCTCAAGTAGTTTGGCTGAAAAAGGAGTTGAAATCTTGTTGTAAAACATACAGTCCCGAAGGTATCAGGACAAGTCCAACCAATTGGAAAAATTACCAACCGGCTAGACTGTGCAGGACCAAACTACCAGGACCACTCGGACCGGTTGGACTCGGCAGGTCTAAACTACCCTGAGCAGTTGGATTGGTTGGAAAAATCTTCAACTGCTTGGACTTCTCTGAACCTTAAAAAATTAACTTTAAAACTTATTTTCAGAGTCCTAATCCAACCCAACTAGATGTGCCTTGTGTCCTCACACTCATATCTGTTCTTATTGATTTCTTTCAAATCAACAATATTGACGCACTTGTTGGTCAGCTTCAATGATCAAGACACAAAATAAAAATAAAAAAACAACTAGATCAATCCCAGTTTTGACACCAAAATTAGCCAACCTAAACCAAGTTTCTCACATTTGTTTGTAACTGTTTCCTATTCTTGGTTGTCAATTGTTCACTTTCCTTGGTGGTTGATACATGTTTAGTGGTTGGATCTCCTGTAAGCAGTGCAAGCGGACTCATGTATTTTAAATTTAGAGCATAGGAGATGGCAATAAGACTAACAATGCTTGATGAAGCAGTCTATTGTGAGTTCATGGTATGGGAGTGCTCGCTTCGATTGCCTCCTCAAAACTCAGAAACTTGTAGACCAATTAACGTATAGTAAAGAATTTTTTATCATCATTATATGCCACATATTAATTGTGTTAGGATAAACGCAACGAACCAAGAACAAAACAAAAATCACGACAGAAAAGTAAACACGCCACACAAAGAACACGAAGATTTATGTGGTTCGACACAAGTGCCTACGTCCACCGTGAAGATCCACCAAAAGTTTCACTATGCGAAAAATAGAAGATTATAAGTTTCGGGCCTCGAACCTTATTTCTTACTCTCTCTCTCTTTCTTGCAATTTTCAATGTTTTCTCATTATGCCACTCCAAACCCTAAACGCCTTTATATATCGGGCTACAAGAGAGTGCTAATCAGGGTCCACGACTCGCAAGCGAAAAAGTGGGTCAATTTTTTTCCACAATTCCAACCCAAGCTCACTTTTTGGGTTAATCGGGTCGTGTGCGCCCCAGTCCGAAACAAAATTCAGGCCACAACATTACAAATCTCCACCTTGGCTCGAATTTCGCCCAGCTCCACAATCCCGGCCACGTCTTTCGCCGCCTCCACATGCCCCCTAAGGGATTCAGCAATTGCAAACACCAATCAGGTCAAGACAATGTCTGAACTTGATAGTAGTGATGACCTTAGTCATCATATTCTCCGGATTCTTTGTTGTCCCAATCTTCCTCACAGCAATATCATCTTGTACAATCATATCTCTATGAAGTGCAGCCTGTCCCAATCTTTCGCCACCTCCACATTCCCCTAAGGGCCTCAGCAATTGCAAACACCAATCATGTTTAGACAATGTCTGAACTTAATAGTAGGGATGACCTTAGTCATCATATTCGCCGGATTCGTTGTTATCCCAATCTTCCTCACTACAATAGCACCCTGTACAATCACATCTCTGATGAAGTGCAACTTGACATCAATGTGCTTGGTCTTATAATGCAACATCTGATTTTTAGTCAGATGTATCGCAAATCACCAACCAAACCTTTCAGCCATATAGCTTCCTTCACCTCTGTGGCTTCCATATCTCCGCCTCAATGCAATGCAATTGTAGACTGCAAAGTTGCCTTCCAACTGAACACGCTCCCACAAAAAGTGAAGACATACCTTGTTAGGGACCTCCTATCAAGATCTCTAGTATAATCCGAAATTCCGAATCAACAAACCCAACAACCCTCCAACACGTGTCGTTGCCTCTGTCATAGACTAAGCCCACATCTGTAGTGCCTCATAAGTACTGCAATATCCATTTCACAGCCTGCCAATGAACCTTCTCAGGTCTATCCAAGTATTTGCTCACTACACGAACTGCATGTGAAATGTTTGGCCTAATGCACACCATAGCATACAATATGCTACCAACTGCACTAGCACAAGGAACACGAGATATGTGCTCCACCTCTTCCTCAATCTGTCGTGACAATCCAGCTTAAAGTCTGAAGTGGGCTACCAATGAAGTACTCACAAGCTTTGATACTTGCATGCCGAAGCGTTCCAGCACCTTCTCAATGTATATTCTCTGTGATAAATACAATCTGCCCGCTCCCTTATACTTGTGAATTTCAATACCCAAAATCCTCTTCGCAGCACCAGAATCCTTCATATCAAATTCACCACTAAGTTAAGCCTTCAACATGTTGATGTCTAACGTGTTCCTCCAAGCTATCAACATGTCATCAACATATAACAATAAGTACAAATACGAACCATCTGAGAGCCTCCTATGATACATGTAATTGTCGAACTCACTCTTTCAGTAGCCACTCCCAACCATAAAGGTGTCAAATCTCTTGTACCACTGTCAAGGAGACTGCTTCAGCCCATACAAGGACTTCTTCAGTAGGGAAACATGACCATCCTTTCCTAGAATCTAAAACGCCTAAGGCTGATGCATATAAATATGCTCTTTCAACTCATTATGCAAGGACGCAATCTTGACATCAAGCTCCAAATCATACAGAGCAATCATAGCAAGTAACACCCTGATTGAGCTATGTTTCATCACAGGAAAAAAAAACTTCATTGTAAGTCCACTCCTTCCCTCTGTGTATAGCCCTTCGCCACTAAGCATGCCTTGAACCTTGCATCTTTCAATCCTAGAGTTCTTTCCTTGTTCTTGAAGACCCATTTGTAGTCCACAATCTTCTGCCCTTTGGCTTCTCAACTAGCTCCCTAGTCTGATTCTGTGACTCTCCACCTAGGATGGCCTCATGATAAGTGCGCGGTACCTGCTCATCAATACTCTCTGCCACACTAAGTGCATAATCAATTGAATCAACATGTGAAAACCATACTTCTGAGGTGGCTTAGTCTACCTCCCCAGCCTGTCTCTAGCCACACTCTGCTGCTGCAACTTCGCATCTTTTTTCTCAGCCCTAACCTGCACCTGCTCATCATTCGACCAATCAGGAACATCCTCTAACTGAACCTTTATATGCTTCACCTGCTCGCTGAAATCTTGAGCCCTTGCTAAATCGACTACTTCTTTCTGTGGAGTAACCATCACAGACTCATGAAAGGTCACATCCCTACTAACAAGTTGTTGGGAAACGTGTAAGTTTTAAAAACTTTTTAAGGGATTGATCTTGAT
>JAOTQH010000011.1:5090773-5109318 GCA_025631255.1 Cornus kousa | reverse complement strand
ACCTTTACCTGCCCCAAGGGCTATTTTTATTTTATTTTTTCCGAGATGAGATTTCAGATAATGATCGTAATGGCATATAAAGTTGTCATTAGCTGGCTGGGTTTGCATGTCATTTTATGATAAAATGGAGGGGCAATTCAGTCTTTTAAGTCAAACGAAATAAACGTCAAAGGCATATATTCAAAATTTGGCCGGTGACCAAAAATTGAAAAAATAAATGGAGATTGTAATGACACACATTCAAATGCTTTTATGCGTCTGACTCTGTGTGTGTGTGTGTGTGAACTCAAGAGAGAGAACAAAAAAGCAGAGCAAAAGCTGCATCGTCTCCACATGCCTTGGATTTTCTTTCGACAATTCTCTCTCATTCTCAGGCATTGAAGATCGTGTAGTTTACAGACAACAATTCACTCGCTCTCTCTCTCTCTTCTTAAACCTTTGAAAAATTTCTAGGGTTTAAGATTCCATTTCGCAAATTCCACTTCGCCGTCTTCAGAATCTCGACCGATGCTTCTATTACCTCTATTTCTGAGTTGTTTGGCTTAATTTTCTAATATATAAAGCTCTTATTGCGATCGTGTTGCAGAAGTAGATACGTCGGAGCTCTGAAGCACTTCGACCATTTTTTCAAGTTCAAAGAGGTCAGTGTTGTTTTCTTGACGATTTTTTGGTGCTGTTGGAGAGATCGAAATCTGGGTTTTCAGATTGTGTTAAATTTAGCAAATTTGAGTGTTTATTGTTGTGTTTTGGAGGTAAGTTGAAGCACATTGGCAAGTAGTTTGGAGGGTATATTGAATTTTGATTGGTAAGAGAAATATTCGAATAGTTTCATTGGTTTCGTTAAGCTCAATATCAGATCGAAAAGAATTATACTGAACCGTATTGGAGTATTTAGGGTCTGAATTATAGGGCTTGTTGGGAAATTTTGAAAATTTGGAGATAATTTAACCATTTTTTTTTGGTTTCAAAGTGATTTCTGTTAGATTGCAATCACTGCCGGCCATCTAGATTTTTATCATTCAATTAATTGGTTTACTTTTGCTGTTGAATTTATCAATGGTGACGGATCAGGGAAGAGCACTATAGTCTGTTTTCTAAATTATGGTCCCCTCCATAAAGTTAGGCAGATAAGTCGTGGGACCTTGTTGAAGTTTGATTAACTCTTTTGGGGAAAAAAGTTAGCTTTTTGATATTCAAGTTCTATCCTGTTGTGTCTGGTGAGACTCATTCAGGAAACCCTTCTGAGAAAATGTCGCAGAAAACTCAGGTTGCACCTTCACTCCAGTCGATCAAATCTTTGCCTGTCGACTTCAGGTTTATGGGTTCACCTCTCGAGAACTTAGGTGATGTGAATACTAGCAATAATATTGGAAGTATACCTGAAGATGGTGAATCAACCAGTGAGGCTGTTCAGTATGCTGATAATGGCATGGATCAGTGTAATGATGAATCACCCTACGGTAGCTTGACTTTGTCAGCTGAAGAGAGGCCTTCTGTAAGTGATGAAGACTTGAATTCTTCAATTTATCCATCTAGATCAATTGCCCCTTCCCATACTGAATCGAAGTGGAGTGACACCAGCTCTTACGTTGCAAAGAAGGTATATTGTGGCTTCAGTGTTAGTTTCCAACACCCGTTCAATACCTTAAATTTTGTTCTTGGCACGGTTACAATTGCTTTATTGTAGTCTTGTTACAGCATGAATTAAATTTCATAAATGTCTTAGTTAGCTATCAACTTTTTGAATCAATCTGTGCGGAGATCTTTGTTCTTTATATAGCATACACAATCAGTATTATGCAGTAACTCTTTGCAAATGCATCCATACAGTTAAAACAACTGGTCGTTGCTCACTTTATTAAGTTTGGTTTTGGTTGTATCATGCATGTTTCTTGAACCACTCATTCTTTCAATTTTAGTGCCTATCAGAATGTTCCTCAGCATACTGTTTGGGTGAGCAAGACTAAGAACATTTTTTTTTTTTTTTTTTTGGAATATCCAAGCATGTAGTAGTGAAAGATCTTGGTAATTCTAATGGGATATGAGGATTGTTTGTGTTAACAACCATCTACTCTAAAATCGTAAGCTGTTCGAGTGGGTGCAACTTTCATATTTAAATCCTCTAACATGCCTCCTCACGTGTGGGCTTCTTTTGGTCACCACGCGTTTCAATTTAAATTATCATGGTGATGGTGAAGCTTGAATTCAGGATCTTACCTGCTCTGATACTATGTTAATGACCATCTACTCTAAAGGCTTTATGTTAGAAAGGGTGTAACTTTATTATTTAGACCATCTAACAGAATATATCCCTGGTCCGTATATTAAATGTTATTTTTCATACTCTTGATATTCACACTTGTTAAATTAGGTTCTTTGGCTTTGAGATATAAAGACTGCTACTCTCTCAGATTATGAGGATGTGACATGACAGGTTACCTCTACGGTTCTGGAATTGTAAAGAGTCTCCTGTCTTTTTAGTGTCTTGTTTTTATGATGTCCAAGCTTCACTTTCCAAGATATTTAGTTTTAGGATTTTGATTAATCTTGCTCCAATATCATGAATGTAACAAGACATTTTTTTTTGGGATGTGACATGACAGGTTACCTTTACGTTTCCAATATATTTTTCTCCATTTTTCTCTATCTAGGGCATTATCCTATGTTAATTATGTGGTCACTGTCTATCTCTTTCATACAAAAGATTCGGAAATTCCAATAAAAAGTTATTCGTAGATTTCCGTGTTCCTTTTAGGTATCTGTTTAATCCTATTTTGGTGATGGCACTTAAGTTATTGGCATGAGAACTGAGAAATTCGCAGTAGTGTGGATATTTTACACCAGAATATGTAAGCTTTATGCAAAAATAGATGGTCAGATTTATATAATCATTCTGTATTTATTGATTTTATTACCTACTTGTTAAAGTTAAACTGTTTCAGAAGCTCCAATCCTGGTTTCAACTTCCTAATGGTAACTGGGAGCTGGGGAAGATTCTGTCAACTTCAGGGACTGAGACTGTCATATCGCTGTCTGAGGGAAAAGTACGCAAACTATCGGAAATTGTGAATTTATTTATTTATTATTTAGTGTTTGTGGTGCAATCAAACTATTCATTATGTTTCACTTACCAAAAAGGGTAAAATATAACTACTCAATTCTGTTTTTGTTTTCCAATTTAGGTTTTAAAAGTGAATCCTGAAAGCCTGGTTCCAGCAAATCCTGATATCCTTGATGGTGTAGATGATCTCATGCAACTTAGTTATTTAAATGAACCATCGGTGCTGTACAATCTTCAGTATAGATACAACCGAGATCTGATTTATGTACGTGTCTATCTACATGTTGAATTTTATTTCAAATTTGTATCTGATAAATGTTAATTTGTGCTGATATCTCTGCGTTTATTTTTTTTACTTTTAAACCTCAATGTGCATTTTAGACAAAAGCAGGGCCGGTGTTGGTTGCAATTAATCCCTTTAAGGAAGTCCCATTGTATGGCAATGATTACATCGAAGCATATAAGCGCAAATCTATGGAAAGCCCACATGTCTATGCCATCACTGACACAGCTATCCGGGAAATGATACGAGGTGGTTTTGATTTATTTTTATAGCCCTGTAACATTGACTTTTCAACGGCTAAGACCTTGTTTGGCAATCACCATAGTATTTGGAACTCTTACACTGTTTCTGGTTTTTCCTTCCAGATGAAGTAAATCAGTCTATCATAATAAGGTCAGTACAGTATTTCTAAGACGAGCCAATATGTTTCCTATTCCGTTTTTACCATTCTTGCTCTCTCATTGTTTGTTTATTTATCAAAATATTTTTAATCTTCCTATTACTTGATGCTTGCAGTTTGTGATGTCCATTTTAATTGATTTGTATTTTTCATGTTTCTCTATAGACACAAGAATATTCTTTGTGGCCTATTAGGTGTACCTCTGACAATGCATGTCTTTTGGATGGTTAAAGAAGAGGTGCAGATAAAGCTATGAGATTTTCTCTTGAAATGTATTTTAGTTGTATAAATGTATGCCAACATGTCTAGTTGTAATTTAGATGTTAAACACATAATCTGGCTAATAATGATTTTTCAAAAAGCTCTCAGGGACATCTAGCGTGGATAGTGTAGATTATATGTTGTGGCATGTCGGACGTGAAGACTGATATATATGTTGAATGGTACCTTGCATCAGCTTGTCTGATACGGACTATTTGTTTGAAACTCTAAAGATACTATGGACAATCAATTAATATCTGCCTGCCTGCTGTTTGAGGAGAAACTCAAAGGTGTTCAGGCCTTCCTGGTGTCTGGATGGACAAAATACTAGGAAACAAAACGTTTAAGCTTGTTTCATAAAGTTTTTAACTATACTAATTACACGTTTGGAACATGGTTCGAAGATGCGGAATCAGGTGCAAAGGGGGATGCAGATGCGGTGTAATGGGAGTAACATAACAGTATCGGTCAACATGGTCGTGAATTTTTACGACCTCGCAACATAAGACCAAAAACACACTGATACACAACTTTTACTACAGAATCCAATACATATGTATTTTTAATGAATTTTAGTGATTTTTGTTGATATATTAAAGATCATTTAAAGTAATGAATTATACATCCTAGCTTGTATGGCAATTTGCTTGAGTTATTTTCTCACCATGCCTTACATTAAAATCAAATTGTTACATCTTCTGAAAAGTTGATTTCTGATTGACTTTACATGTTCTGGTTTGAAAAGCTGTAATATCACTTGGATAATATTCTTATTCTTTACAGAAATCCAATTATATGAATCTTGAAACACATTAAATCAGTCGGGTTATTGAATAAATTTGTGATGAAATAAATCTATAACACAATGTTTTCTATAGTTCATGGAATCAGGCTAATATTGTGATCAAATTTTTGAAAGAGTTAAGGATGTATTAAGTCCAGTCCTTGATTGTCGTGACTTACATATGAATGCATGCCTTAGTCATATACTTGTTATCTCTATGTTCAGTGGTGAAAGTGGAGCAGGAAAAACGGAGACAGCAAAAATAGCAATGCAATATCTGGCTGCACTTGGAGGTGGTAGTGGAATAGAATATGAAATATTGAAGACCAATCCGATTTTGGAAGCCTTTGGTAATGCAAAAACATTAAGAAATGACAACTCCAGTCGCTTTGTAAGTTATTTTTTCTTTACATGGACATCTAACTTGTTTTTTATTATATATTAATATATATAAATAAATATAATACACGTGTATGAGAGATTAGATAATTTGCGATAATTGATGTCTAGAAATCAAATTCTTAAGTTGTGGCATTTTTTGCAAATTATGATAAGATAAGTGAACCTGTCATAGGGAAAGCTGATTGAGATCCACTTCAGTGAAACTGGAAAAATATCGGGTGCCAAGATCCAAACTTGTAAGTTAGCTTTCATCATTGAGGTTCTGCAACACGTGTGTTATGTACTATATACTATTTGTGAATACCTAACATAAATACTGACCTATGTCATTCAATTTGTTCTTTGCTGCTGCCAACATGGGCTGTACAGTTTTACTAGAAAAGGTATTTCTATATTCATCTGCTCTGCTCTGTGATTGTGATTTATCTGATCCTGTGTCAGATCATTAATTCAGTTTGTTTCGTGAACAGTCTAGAGTGTGCCAGTGTGCAGAAGGAGAAAGGTCATATCATATATTTTATCAGCTTTGTACCGGGGCTCCACCTGCTCTTAGAGGTATCTATTTCCTTTACCGATCTTTTATTTGTTTTCATGATATTTTTGTTGTATGTCAGGGTAGCAATTTAATATTGTTGGCATTTACATTCCGCGTCAATATTTAAACCATCTTCTTTTTATCTTTTCCTTTTCTATTTCCATTTTTTCTGATTTCCATCGTACTTTAATTTGTCCATCACTGGTATCTTGACCGTCCAATTACTGAGTGAAGTATTAAAAGGTGTTTTTCTGAATATTAACTCTGAAAATTGTTAGGCCAATTAAGTCTTTGAATTTATTTATTTTTATTATTTATTTATTTATTATTATTATTATTTTTTTATGCTAGCACAGTATATAAGCAAACAAAAAGTTAGCGAGTCCGTTTGTTGAGTTTTGGATTGAATGATAATTGAACTTTGGACATTGCATGGTTCCCAGTTTTATGAATTTGTCTCTTATGCTGTCTTTTTCAAGGTTATTACTTTGCAATGATAAATGCTAAATGAATATTACAAATACTGCATGCAAACAAATAAAAGTTTGTGATCCTTGGGGCCAAAAGGTGCACACCAGTAACTACATAGAAGGATCATCCTCTTCTCTCATCTTCTCAGTTGTCAGTGCAGAAGTATCACCCTCCTTTTGTTTCATAGTTTTTTATTTTTTATTTTTATTTTTATTTTTTATTTTATTATTTTGTTGTTGTTGTTGTTGTTGTTGTTATAATCGTACAAGTTCACATGATACTTTGAAGTCACATGCAAGTGTCTGTTTTTTTGTGGAAGTAACAGAAAGATAGTTTCACTTTTGTACTGCATAGTGTTCTGAACTAAAAGATCCTGTTTCTGTGCACATGTCTTGACATAGTCTCTTACTGGAATTAAATTGGAGTGTTATTTTATTAGTTAGTATCTGTCGCGCCCCAAAATTTCATCCCCTTGGTGTCTACAGTATCTTATACCCTTTGCCTAAATATTTTATTCTTTTGCTTTTGTTGCTTTATAACAGAAAAACTTAATTTGAAGAGTGCAAATGAGTACAATTACTTGAGGCAAAGTGATTGCTATTCAATTTCTGGGGTGGATGATGCAGAACGATTTCGCATTGTGACGGTACTTTTTCCTTCTTCTGAACTGAATCTCAACCACTGGCATTTTAGGCTTCTATTTCCTTGTTTATTAAACTCGTATTTGGGCAATAGGGGTTATGCACATTAACTTTACTGTGGCTAGTCAGTGCCCAAAAGAAAAAAAAAAAAAAAAAAAGCGAGAGAGAAAACTAAAAAATTTTCATGCTGCCACTCCCATTTTTCAGGAAGCTCTGGATATTGTGCATGTTAGCAAAGAGGACCAAGAGAGTGTATTTGCAATGCTTGCAGCAGTCTTGGAGCTGGGGAATGTCTCCTTTACAATGATTGATAATGAAAACCATGTTGAGCCTGTCCCAGATGAAGGTAACACTCTTCCCTAGACACCAACATTTTCATGATTTATTTATTTATTTTATTTTTTTTTCTTCCTGTATTGTTGGTTGGTTCATGTGCAATACATCAAACCAAAGTGCTTTGGTTTAATAAATCATGTTGAGCAATGTCTGATCCCTAAATTTCAACTGAAATCTGTTGAATTTGGAGTTGAAATTAATAAAATAATTCTTAACGTTATTATATAGTTCTCCAGTATGGCCACCTAAATCAATTAGGTCAAGTCGATGCCACTGAAGAAATTTTATAATCAGCTCTGTATCATTTTATATCAGATTATCAGGTGGTGAGCTATCTAAGTGCCAGTCAAATTTGTCTGGAGAAAGGTGTTCTGATGTGGTTCTTTTCCTGAATGGTTTTTTTTTTTTTTTTTGCTGGAAACAATTTCGGAAGTTGATAATCATATTGCAAAAGAATTTGTATTCCTATTTGATGTATTATGAGTTTTGTTATCAGACTCAGTGATTACTTGCTCTGACAAATTTCTAGACGAAAAATTGAGGATGTTTGAAGTGGTTGGGTATATGCTTGGTTTCTGCAGCATCTGTCTCTTTGCATATGTTTTATTGAAGGAGCAGAATTTTTCTATGTTTATCAATTAGTTGCTATGATCGGATTCTTCTCCCCAGTAAACCATTAAAGTACATCTCTCTGCATATGTTTTATTGATTAATCTAATGCAAAACAGTTGTAAAAAAAGAAAAGAAAACACACACAATATATTTCATACTAAATGCATATGTAATCCTTTTTTTTCTTGCTAAGATAAATTTATAAAAGGAGAAATGAATGTGTAATCCTATTGCTTCTTCTCTCTGAAGGTTGGTTATTCAATTTTCAGGTCTAATCAATGTGGCTAAATTGATTGGGTGCAATGTTGGGGAGCTTAAGCTGGCTTTATCAACTCGAAACATGAGAGTTGGAAATGACAATATTGTCCAAAAGTTAACTCTGTCTCAGGTAAGAAGAAATTTTCAGGAAAATTTACATCTAGTGGACATTGGTCAAATAGGCTGGTGGCATTGTAGTATTGGTTGACAAGATGCACTTAGTTGGTTTATTCATGTCATGAAATGCTCTTCAGTCATTTATTTAAGCATGCAACCCAAGCACCCAACCTGTTCTTCAAGCCAATCTTCCCTACGCATTATGTTCATATGACATACCGCGATGGTATGAAGCAGGATGGATAGTGAGGTGTGCATTTAGACCCCATGCAGTTTGCACATCTCATGAAATACAGTAAAACCACTATATTTGCTTGAATCCTAGATGGAATCGGTTTTAAGACCATGGAACTGTTTAGACTAATATATTACTTGTCTATGCATTCATGATCCACTATTGAGAAAATTTATGGAGGAGAGTGTTCTAAAGTTTCAATCCATCAATTTCAATAATTGTGTCGCAACCCATGTTCAATTTTTTGAACTTGGTTTGAGCTTCTTATTCAAATTGGTTGAGATCTGGTTGATCTGATGTAACCTCAGGTTGAGCTACTCCTATGCGTAATTTTTTTTTTTTAAATGTGTAAATATATATATAAAAATAAAATTATAAACAATTCTCAAGAAATTAATACTTCAAATATTAATATACAATAAATCAAGATTTAAAGAAAAATACTGGTTGATGACAATTATAAACATATATTTAAAATTATAAATATATAGAAAACGGGGTTAAACTTGGGTTCAGGTCGCTGACAAAACGGGTTGGGTTTAGGTAGGGTTCATTTTGGTCTGTCCAAGTTTCCTTATACTCATTTTTCTAATGGTGTAAAGGACTTGTCTTCAAGTCCAAATGATTAGGTATGGATATGAGTTGTGTCTTGACATGCTTGCTGCCAGCTCTATTAGTTTTCTTTCTTCTTTGTTTTTTTTTCTTAAATGAAGAACGGACCTATGAAATCAAATAGATTTTTATTTTATTATTTATTGAAGAGATGGGCACATGAAATCTAGTGGACTAAATCAAACTTGCTAAAAGTAGACCTCCAAGGTTCAATCTTGTGACATATATGGTAGATCCTGTTGGTTCAGCAGTGGGGCCCACAACTTTTCTGTACTATACTTCTATGCGAGGACTGATTGCCATCACTTAATACCTACAGGCTACAGACATGCACATGATGTGTACTGAGTCCTGTTGGAGTTGATTTGACACATGCACATGATTGTGGAACTTTATGAGATTATAGGTTTACTTTCCATAGTGTTTGATATACTAAAACTTCAGTGGAATGCCCTTGAGGTTATCAACTTTCAGTAACATGAAAATCTTTTTTTATATATATTATATTTTTAAAATTTTATTCTATATGATGATCATTGGATTCTGCCTTCCATCTTTCAGGCGATTGATGCCAGAGATGCTTTGGCAAAATCAATATATTCTTGTCTGTTTGACTGGCTAGTTGAACAAATCAACAAGTCACTTGCAGTAGGCAAACGTCGTACTGGAAGATCCATCAGCATTCTTGACATCTATGGCTTTGAATCATTTGATGTATGTTCTTATGCTTTTACTCTTCTGTATTTATGTGTATCTTTTTACTTTATGAATAATCAATAATCCTTCGTGATAATTTTTCTTCTCAGAGGAATAGTTTGGAGCAATTTTGCATTAATTATGCAAACGAGAGGTTGCAGCAACACTTTAATCGTCACTTATTCAAGTTAGAGCAGGAGGTAACTGTCCCATTTATTTCTCAGAGATGACCTGCAAAAGTAAAAGAAAAAGAAAAAGAAAAAGAAAGGAAAAGAAAAAGAAAAAGAAAAATGAAACTTGAATAGGAGATAAATCATATATTCTGATAAGAAAAGGATATCGTATTTTTTCACATAGAAGCGAGCAATCATCCCTGCCCTCTTTCAGCTCGACTTTTCCTATTTTTAATTTCTGATGATGGATCTGTTGGTGATCTAGAATACTATATGGCTCACCAACCCATGCTAGATTGTTGTGGTTCAGTCTCCACTTTCCAACCTTCCAAATAAGAACAACCTTAGTTTAGACATGCATTTCATGGATGATTTTGGTGTGTAGGCATAACCCAATCTTATTATAATTTAATTGAGAAATGAATTTTATTTTTCAGGAATATATCCAAGATGGCATTGACTGGGCAAAAGTTGATTTTGAAGACAACCAAGATTGCCTAAATCTTTTTGAGAAGGTATAGGTCTCGTCAATGCATTAGCTTCAATTAACCAATTGATTGCGTTCCATCTAAATGTGTAGTCTGGATAGTGATCAGTACTCGTATTTTTGTTACTGGTAGGGATAGTAGCCATAATTTGTCCATGATGGTATTCGTAATGATGTGGTACTATGTCCTTCAAAATTTTTAGACAACTATTTCAAGAACATTGTAATGATATTTTCATGGTTGCGTGGTAGCATTTGAAAGTTTGTCCCAGCGGTTCACATTTTATTTTGTAGCATGCCAAAGAGTTCTATATACGCATAGGATTGAATAAACTTTGCTAGTTTTTATACGATACAAATGGGTTTCTTCTCTCTCTTTCACTTTATCATGTGGTTTTGTTATGAAGAACTGTAGGTGGAGTGAATGAATGGTACTAATAGTGAAATAGAGGTTTTAATGCTTTTTTCTTGAAAACATAGCCTACTGCTATTAATGGTTTACTAATTAAATAATATGCGTTGTATGTATGTCTGAACCTTTTTCCTTGTATTTCATGCAGAAACCGTTGGGATTATTGTCTCTGTTAGATGAGGAGTCCACCTTCCCAAATGGCACTGACTTGACATTTGCCAACAAGCTTAAGCAGCATCTGAGTTCTAATTCTTGTTTCAAAGGAGAACAAGGGAAAGGTTTTTCTGTCTGCCATTATGCTGGAGAGGTAAGCAAATCCTTAATCACCTTTTGTCCTTCTTACATCACAGAGTGTCTGACAAGTATGTTGTGAAAAGTAATAATATGGCATAATAGCTGAAGGTGCACAATTGCAATTTTTTTCCTGCTGCTGCTGCTGTCTGATATTTGGCAGTTCCACTTGCTCCTCTCAGGTTCAGTACAACACGACTGGGTTTCTGGAGAAGAATCGGGATTTGTTACACTTGGACTCCATTCAACTTCTGTCTTCTTGCACATGCCACCTTCCTCAGATTTTCGCATCCAATATGCTTACACAATCTGAGAAACCTGTTGTTGGTGCTTTATATAAATCTGGCGGTGCAGATTCCCAGAAGCTGAGTGTTGTAACAAAATTTAAGGTACATTCACTTTCCCGATTTTGGTATTCTTAAAGATGACCATCAAAACTTGCATGGTTCATAATTATGCTAACAAGATTGACATGAATATCAAAAGAGAGATGTTTAGGAACACTAGGTATTTTTTCCCTCCTTTTCTATGCTTTATGTGCTAATGGATTTTAAATTATTATTATTTTAAACCAAAGTATAAAAAGTTGGGTTATTAAAAATGATTGAACATTATCTAAAATTGTTCCTCATATATGCTGAGTGGGCTACTTTTATGGATTGACAATTCTTCATGGGAGAAACCCCTGTGAAATTAACTTCGTGAAAGGCTTAGAAAGAGAAACAACGTGATCTATTGAAGAACCAAAAATTTAGAAGGATATGCATATGGAAATCGGATTGTGATTTCCTAAATTGATATTTTCAATGGCTATGGCTGAGTTTCTCTGCTTCAGCAACGAGGAATCAATGTTGTTATGGCTGAAAATTTCGCTTCAATTCAGGTTGAAGAAGTGCTTAGAAGAGGTAAATGTGTAACTCTATGAACTAAGGCATTAAGCATTGGCATACAAGTTTATAAATTTCTCCGGTTGAACTCCATTCTCTTTAATTTTGGAACTGTTTTAAGGAAGTTTAAAATCCTTGTAATGCCACTTGTGGTAATCTATTATGAACTGAATTCGAGGGCTGATCCAGGTTCTTTAAAAATGGTCTTATTCACGATCTGTTCTAGATCTCCTTTCTAGAATTTTAAACATAGTTATTGTTTTCATGCATAAAATAGTTAAAGGTTGTTTGTGTCATAGCCTTGAAAGGATGGCCAAATATATTTTTTGTATGTATATCAAACAAATGTAGCTTTTTAGTGGTGGCAGACTTGTGTTTTTCTTTACACTTGGATTTGTGATTGGTGCAATTGATGGGAGCATGGCATCTTGAGTGTATCTGAACCTCATAGTTTGTAAATTTGAGTAAAATGACGTTGAAGAGAATGTTCTTTCCGGATCAGAGTTAACTTCTCCATCTGATATATTGCATTTCTTTGTGTTTAGAGCCAATTATTCCAACTAATGCAACGTTTAGAGACTACCACACCACATTTCATACGTTGCATCAAGCCCAACAACTTCCAGTCTCCTGGAATATATGAGCAAGGACTTGTATTACAGCAACTAAGATGTTGTGGGGTCCTAGAAGTAGTTCGAATATCGAGATGTGGCTTTCCTACCAGGATGTCACATCAGAAGTTTGCAAGAAGGTAAAGAAAGATATCATTATTGTTTCTTACTTGTTCTAGTTGTTGTGGTGCGAATGATAAATTGCAAATACCTTTTAAGCATCTCTCTCTCTTTTTTTTTTTTTTTTTTTTTTTTTTTTTTTTTGGGGACATGTTATTACTTTTGAAGCATCTTGTTTTTCGATTTTATTTTTCCCTTGTCTCCTTATAATGTGGTCCTGCATCAGGTATGGTTTTCTTCTATTGGACCACGTTGCATCACAAGATCCACTCAGTGCTTCAGTTGCAATTCTTCATCAGTTCAATATTCTGCCAGAAATGTATCAAGTTGGTTACACAAAATTATTTTTCCGAACTGGACAGGCAAGATGAATATGTGATTGATTTCATAGTCTTTTTGGCCCTTGTCCTTTCTGTCTCCTTTTCTTTTTATTTGCTTTATCATGCTAAAAGTCAAAACTATGGTGCATGCATATCAAGGTATGTGTTGCCTAGGAGAAAATGATTATTATTGACCTCCGAGACTCAGAATTCAATTTGCTGCCCACCTGCAGGTCTAAGGTCTTATCCCTTGAGAATACATTTAATTTTCCAGATGGAAAGGAATAGTAGAACTTTTATATCTAGTTGGAAATGTTATTACTAGCTCTATTGAAATGAGATAAGTTATTTATCAAAAAAAAAAATTGAAATGAGATAAGTAAGTTGAAGAAAGAAAATTGAGATTAATCCCATGTTAGATTTATTTATTTTTTTAAAAAATTTCTTTTCCAAATACACATATATTTAGGACATTAGCTTGCGTAAGAGCAATTAGGTTCCATTTGGATGGAAGGAGTTCGAATGTAGGGGTATATAAACGAACATTTAAAGGAATATAACATATATTTAAAGTGAATGATTTGATTTAGGTTTAAGCTTTAACAATCTTTTGAGAAACTTATATGTATTGATTTCAGAAAACTTGGCGGAAGGAGTTATTTGAAATCCATGTTGTTAATTATTTCTGCTGCTCGATGATGGCAATAAAATGTGTCTCATAATCTCATATCCCCTTGAGACTCGAATCCAACTTCAATAACAATTTTTGTCTAAACTCAAATCTGTTAATTTGAAATCCATTCATTGTGTGGAGCAGATGGTTTCTGGTTCCTTTTAAGTATTTGTCTTCTTTGTTTTCTATATTGTACATACCTATTTGTTGATGTGCTCTTGGAACTTGTACTCAATAGTAGACCCTTACAAGTGTTTTCATGAATTATTGAATCTCTTACGCTGGAGCTAGAAACGGTTTATTATGTTTTTCTAATCATTGATGGGGCAGCCTTACATCTAAATGTGGCAGAGGTAGTAATAAAACAGGGTTGCATTACACATTTACAGGGGCAGCAAAAATAACTCCCACAATAGTAGTTCTTAATGGTTAACATTATGACTGGATGAATTGTTTATAATTTTTCACACCTTCTGCTTGATGTTTGATGTGTTTTATTAATGACAAATCTTTGTCTGTCAATGACAATCTATTTAGATCGGGGTGCTCGAGGATACAAGAAACCATACCCTCCTTGGTATCTTACGTGTTCAAAGCTGCTTTAGAGGTCATCAAGCTCGTCGTAACCTCAAGGAGTTTAGGAGAGGAATTGCAACCCTTCAGTCATGTATATCTGTTATTCACCTTGTGTATTGAAGTTTCTCAATTTCTTTTAAGTGGAAACCATAATCTGTCTGAAAGGTCTTCGAGGATTGATGTTTCTAAATTTTTTCTTGCAGTTGTTCGAGGTGAGAAACATAGGAAGGAATATGCAGTCTTACTACAGAGACATAGAGCAGCTACAGTTATACAAAAGCATTTGAAAGGCAGGATTGGAAGGAAGAAGTTCACAAATGTTTATGATGCATCAATTCTGATACAATCGGGTAAACTTTAAAATGAATAACTGGGTTGGGTTGGGACAATCAGTCTGGAATGCTAACTGAAATTCCTTTAATCCAGAAAGGCTCCAGACTGACATTGCAAGCTTTAGTGTATTCACCAGTATTACATTATTTTTATGTTGTTCATCATAATGATCAAGCTTTTTCACAGTCATTCGGGGCTGGTCAGTCAGAAGATGCTCAGGAGACATAGGATTACTCCAGTGCGGTGGGAGAAAGGTACTTGTTAGTTCTGCTAGTGGCTTTAAGTCACTGTGTGATGATTGATTTTTTAAAGTTTGTGCTCGTTTATAACAAACTCTAGTGGCAAATCAAATTAATTTCCTTTAATCTGAGCAGGTTCCGGACTAACCTTTGTGCACGTTTATAAATTAATTTTCTATGAAGCATGGAGCATGTTCCTTGTATCTCTTCAGTAAGCTAAGGAAGAATATATCTATGCTCCTTTCTTTTTCAAATTTTTGGGTGGTATTATTCTTATTGAAACAAAGATCCAGCACATGATATTCCTAAATCTGATAGCACTTTTATAAGACTCGGCCCTCATGTGACATGTCAGACAAGTTTGTGATGGGGAGACTTTAACTACCTGCAAATATTTTGTTAGACAAGACTAACAAAATCACTTGGTACAGTTGTCCTTCTCAATTGTCACACAAGTATCCTTTTTACGGTGGTCTCAGTAACTTTTTATGATATCTTGAGCCAGATCATTATGGTCCTCTCTCATAATTTTTAGCGGAGTGTTAGAAGAACTTACGAGTATGGCATGCATTTGAGTGGAATATATAGGAAAAGCCTGATCAACTGATCGCACCGAGTTACATGGAAAGCCAGCTCTGAGAACTGAGTAGTCTATGCTCATTGTTTGAGTGTGATTTGCACCATTTTCATGGTCAACTGAGCTCTTAGCATGATGTGTTCATATTTTATTGATAGGGTTTCTTGTCCTATTGAAATTTACCTGTGTGTTCAACTGACAATTATATGTAGTGATTAACGATCTCTATGTTGTGCATGCAATTACCCTTGCCTTTTTCATACATGGTAACAATGATTGTTCTGAAACAGGGTAATGAGTCGGATGAGGTGTTGGTGAAGTCATCTTTCCTTGCTGAGCTACAACGGCGAGTTCTTAAAGCTGAGGCTGCTCTAAGAGAGAAAGAAGAGGAGAATGACATCCTCCACCAGCGGCTCCAGCAGTATGAGAGCCGTTGGTCTGAGTATGAGCTGAAAATGAAGTCCATGGAAGAAGTGTGGCAGAAACAAATGAGATCACTACAATCAAGCCTATCCATTGCAAAAAAGAGCCTAGCCGTTGATGATTCTGCAAGGAATTCTGATGCATCAGTCAGTGTAAACGATGACAGAGACTACAGCTGGGAAACGGGTAGTAATTTCAAAGGTCAGGACAGCAATGGGGTGAGACCAATGAGTGCAGGTCTGAGTGTTATAGGCCGATTGGCTGAAGAATTCGAGCAGAGGAGTCAAGTATTTGGTGACGATGCGAAATTCTTGGTGGAGGTAAAGTCAGGTCAGGTCGAGGCAAGCTTGAACCCAGATCGTGAACTTAGAAGGTTAAAACAGATGTTTGAAGCTTGGAAGAAGGATTACGGAGTAAGACTACGAGAAACAAAGGTAATCTTGAATAAGCTTGGAAATGAAGAAGGGGCCGCTGACCGGGTGAAAAAGAAGTGGTGGGGGAGGAGGAACAGCTCAAGGATAAATTAGATTTTACAACCTTCCATGGTTTGTCTTTGAGCCTTCTTTTTTGTTTTTTGTTTTTTTGTTTTTTTTGTTTTTTTTTTAAAGTTTGAAAATTGTTGAAAACCACAAGAGTTCTGTCCTTAGGAACAAGTTGGTGCATTGCAGAGCCCCATAATTCAAATATGTATATCAATTTTATATACAATTGCGTGTTCTATGTTGGTGAGAGATGCTATCAGTTATATTTAAATATATATATATTGATCCTTTGTGCCGAGCAATATTCGCACAGAAGGGTATGGTTTGTCGACATAATTTGCTGCGTGTTTGATTCGGTTAATGGGGATGAGATTTGGATTGTTTAAGTTAAATATTCTTTAAGTTATCATAAGTTGAATTCATGTTGTTGACACTTGACATTTAAAATATTTTTCTAATAGTGGGAATGAGCAAGAGGAGAGAGAACGGATTATTTCAATTAAATATTGAGCATGGTGAATTTTTCTTAATTCAAAAGGGTGGAGTTCTTAAATTTTGGTAAATTTTTCTTTGTCTTAAAATAGTATAGTTTTTAAATTTTCTTTAAATTAATTACGTGGTTTAAGACTAATAGTAGATATTTTTTTTAAATGTCAGGTGCCAATAGGTAACTAATTCAACTTGGATAGAGAATATTTAACTTAGAGATCCAAATTCAACTTTTATTCATGGAAATAAAATGCATGAGCTGTCCCAGTTTCCGTGCTCCATTTTATTTTGGCAAAATACCAAAAAAAAAAAAAAAAACTCTGTACTACCAATTTTTGGTTTCTTATCCCTTTACTAATTTGGCAATAAACTATCCTGAACTTAACCAAAATTCTGCAATCCTTTTTGTAAAATTTCTATTTTATCCTTTAAAAAACAAAAAACAAAAATAAAATTGGATCAATTTACTATTCATATAATTTATTATTATTATTATTATTTTGACAGAAATATAAAATTGGATTAGTGTATCATTTGAAGTTGAATTTACAAATAACATTACTTCAATTTGTACCATGTCTGTTGTTATTGCCTAATTGTCAATGGAAAAATAAAAAATTAATTGTCAATGGAAAAATAAAAAATAATATAGTTATTTTACATTAATTGTGAAGAGGGTGACAACTAATTTGATACTGATATTTGGCGCATAAAAAATTATAAAGAAATATAGGTGGCAACTGGCAACTAATTCAGTACATTTCAATTATTTCTTGTTTAATAATTTGAGTAATACTTAGGTCATAATACTATCACTGAATTTATATATGCGTGCTCATCCCTGATGGTTGGTTGGTTGGATATATTTACTCAATGGCTAATATATTCTCTTTAGAAGACTCCAAAGAATCCCAGATATTTTAGAATTCTACAAAATTCTCTTGCAACTTTTCTAAAATTTTCCTTTATTATAGTAGGAACAATGGTAGATATGTTGAGAGGATAGACTATGGCTCTCCCTCCACCGCCCCTCATCCACCCACCCAAATCACTCCCTCTCACCTCATCCCCTCTGCTCCATAGCCATTCAAGATCACTCATCACTGCAGGTAAACCACCACGCCACCCTTCTTCCTCATCCTCTCTAATTAAATCCAACCAAAACCCTTCTTCCTCCAAAGCACCAGTCACTGCCAGAGAGCCCCCAAACCAAATCCACATCCACTTATGACTCACCAGATTGTCACCCCAGATCTCCCTCAGTCACAGCCTCCACTATGGATAAAATCGAGAAGGCATTACAGAATGACCGAATTCTTAACCCCCACAACAAATTCATATCTGAGGTCACCTACTTACCTGAAGGGTTGAGGCCTCAATTGTGGATGCTTCTAAAGCCGACTTGTTTTTGAGGAAGTGGCAAGATTGAAGGAGAGGCTTAGGGATACGGAACAGGAGTTGACCGTTCTTAAAACCTCCAGCCCATCCCCCATCATGGCGCTAGTTTATGAGGCCCCATTCATGTTGCACAAGCTGAACTTGAAAGCCTCAGAGACAAAGCAACCCAATGCCATTCTGAGCTCATGACCATCTTCAACAGGCTTCTTGTTGGAATTTATATGCCCTAGCATAACGAATTCCTAATTGGATTATAGTGACACATGTTCCTGATATATCTGAAATATTTATGATTTATATAATTGGTGAATTCAATGTATTATGTATCGATTCATTATGGAATTGATAGT
>JAOTQH010000011.1:5078744-5090673 GCA_025631255.1 Cornus kousa | reverse complement strand
ACCTTGCACTCGGGGGCATTTAGGTCATTTTTTATTGCTTTTTAATTTTGGTTTGGACATTAGTTGATCAGAGGACTCATTTTTAGGGGGGGTTGCTTCACAAATTTTTTCCAAAAAGTCCCATTTTAGCATTGAAAATCAAGCATTTTTGAAAAATGACTGTTGACAGCCAAATGCCTTTTCTTCTTGACATACCTTTCACTCAGGGGCATTTTGGTCATTTTGCATTACTTTTTATTCTTGGTATGAACCATGGTTGATCAGAGGATTCATTTTTAGGGGGAGTCTCTTCACAAACTTTTTTCAAAAAGTCTCGTTTTAGCCTTGAAAATCATGTGTTTTTGAAAAAATGACTACTCGCAGTCAAATCGATCGTACTAGACGCATTTTGGCAATGTTTTTGTAAAATTTCAAAATTTCATATCTTCTTCGTTTTAACTCCAAATCAAGTGATTTTTGAGTCAAAATTTATTATTTTTTCATTGTCTATCCAATGGTCTGCATGGTAGCATCCATTTATTTTTGAAATGATCATTTTACCCCTAGTGGCATCTTTTACCATTTTAAACCCTCGCTTCCGCATTTGCTTCTTTTTAAGCCTCATGATCACTTAGGAGGTCATTTTGCCATCTTAGAGGTGATGTCCATCTCTAGAGACCTTTTCTCTTTTGTTGCTTCTGCATTTTGAACTCGTTATCGGGTCAATTTTTGAATTAGTCGCTGACACACCCGGTTCTTTAAAATTCGGGCCATCACAATCAAAGCACTTGTGGTCGTCATATTCATTTATTACCTTCTATTAAAACTAATTTTCTTTTTATTATTGGGGGCATCTATAGGATTTTTGTTGCATGTTGCCATATCATCTAGCCAACAAGTGGTATGTCTATCTAAACTGGAGAGATTCAAATCTCACTAGAAGCAAAAATAGATGCATGAGTTTAAACGTAAATTTATATTCTCCAAATTTTACTGTAAATAAGGTAGCGAGGATTCAGTGGGATGCAATCGTTTGTAAAATCATGTAAGCTTCACCTTTGATAACTCGAATGAGGGACCTAAAGAAGTACTCCGAACTGTAATCACACCAATTGAACTAGTTTATGCGTGCTTTCGTCTTTCCTCATCATAAAAAAAAAAAATAAAAAAAAATAAATAATAGCGTAATCTCAAAGACTCCCCACCTCAAATCTTGGAGCAGAAATTATTTTTAGCAATTATTGGGTAGATGTGTGGAATGAAAAACTGCATATAACTGATGATGTGGGTATTTAAGAGCCCATCACCAACCAGTTAAAATAAAATAAATAAATAAATAAATAAATAAATAAATAAATAAAGGAATTGTCTAACAGCAAGCATAACTCTCTCACCTTGTGAGACAGAAATACGCAATGTACCCATGGTAAATTTCCTAATATTTTAAAAGGTTGGATGTCACCATTATTGGGAAACGAAAAAAAAAAAAAAAAAAAAAAAAAAAAAAAAAAAAAAAAAAAAACCTCAAGTAGTTAAATAGTTGGCCTGACCCGACTTAGTATTTGTATTTGCAGCTCACCGACCCGTATTTATAGCTGAGGTTAGCTTCCTCCAACAACCCTTTTTGGCGGAGCTTTCAATCTCTCAACACCCTCGTTTTCATCGACACCTCCCTTCTCTCTTTCTTCAAATCCCCACTCTTTCCAATTTCCCCCTACTCTCTCGCTCTCTCTCTCTACCACTTCTTTCTCTCTCTTCTGCATTTCGAAGGTATGATGCTTCCTTTACATTTTCTGTATATTCTATCGGATCTAATGGCACCATCCTCTCTACTTACTCTGTAAAACCTCACTTTACTTCTGAATTTCGACTTGGTTTTTCAGGCATTTGATCCCAAAATGGACTCCGCATTGACCTTTTGCAGCAAATCTGTTTACTCACCTTCACCTCCTGTAAGTATCTCCGTTTTCTCGAATCATTTCTGCTACTGATATTTATTTATGTTTCTAGTTGCTGAATTTTTATTTTTTATTTTTCATTCAAAGTTCCTTTTACTTCGTTAATTGATTGTTCTTTAGCAGCAAGCAAGTTTTTCCCCAGTTCTTTCTTTCTTCTCTATAGGATTGTGTGTGTGTTTATACGTATTCGCATGTTTGTTTATTAATTGATTTTCTGAGTTTACATGGGTTATGTTACTTAACTGATTTCTTGATCGATTTTGGTTAGATAGGGTTGCTAGGTTTGGCAGAAAGAGGGTTAATTTTAGGATTATCCCAAATTTTATACAAGTTCCTAATTTTCATTTTCTTTTCATAGGTGGTATTGTTTTTCCTGGAAGATTAGAAAACTCTTCTGAAACAGTGATATGTTTGTGAACTCTGTTAAATTGTAGGCTACAAACACTTAATCCTGCTAAGTGTGGTAGCTCCCTATTAGGATAGAAGGTTCAGGTTTCAAGTCCTGGTTTGCGTGATCCGAAGCCTTTTCTTTGGGCTTATAGGGAAAAAAATTACCAAAAGGGAAAAATAATCTAGCTGTAATAAATATTTGAAGACCGTTCTATTTGTTCTATAGTTTCAATTATAATGGAGGGCTATAGCACATTGGTCTAGCCATCATAAAGTGAATCAGATGTTCGTTAATTCAACCAAAATTGATATTCAGAACTGGACTTGAAAATCTGGAAAAGTTAAATTTTATGGCCATCATTATGATTTTATTTTTTTGGAAGTTGGAACCACTTGATTCTAAATCATATGGATGCAATTATCATAATAGACGTTTTTATTTTTTATTTTTTTATTTTTGACACAGCCATTGCCTAGTTTTAGAAGATTTTGTCATTTCTTTGATCATTTGTTGGCTGCTTGTTCCTCTCTCTCTTGATTAGGTCAAATTCAGTTGTTTTACTTATGTTTCCGTTAATTATTCTTGTTCTTAATTAGTTTTACAAGTTCAAATTGTGGGTTAAATGAGTCTACTCCTTTATCCCAACTATTTGAGGTCGGTGATATGAATCTTATTTAGTCATTTTGATCTTTGAAGGCAATAAATTCAGTTAAATTACATGCTACTATACTATCTCAACCAAGTTCAAATATTATCCTCAATGCGGACCATGTCACTTCTCCTCACTGGTGAAATTGTTGCTCATTGTGCCAATCCTATCTTAGTTGGTTTTCCCTCATTTTATTTCCAATAGGTATTACTTCCATTGTTTAATGGATGTTTTCATTTATGATTTTATTCATCCTTGTTTTATAACAAATTTATGTCAACATCTACATTTTGAACATGGTTATTTTATGATGAGTTGTTTTCAGCTGCCCAATATTTTGTTCCATAAATTATGGTTGGTCTAATAGATATTTTATAGAATTTACGTCTTTCGCTTTAGTTGGTATACGTCAATCACATAACATGCCAGAAGCACTCATCCACTAAGGCCATCATGCTTTGAGTCTATGAGTAACATCATCTCCAGTTTCTCCGTCCATGTTATTTAATCAAGCTCAAGTAGTCAAGTAGCAAAAATTTTATTTTGGTACATGTTGACCGTTGATATTGACTATTTCCCCATTTGTGTTTTTAGTTTTGTTAGAATTACGTGTTTGTCTTATTTATCTTAAAACCTTCTTCTTAATTGTAGAGCTTTGTTCCAAATTTTTTAATTCAGATTTTTTTTTTTACTATTTGGTTTGTTTAGTTTCATCAGTCACAACTATCGTTACTAGTTACCATGGAATCATTTTCTGGATGTGTCGGGTTAGTTCATATGTAGCTAAGGCAAAAAGATGGGTGCTTAGTGCTGATATTTGATTGAATCCTACCATGTTTGAAAATTAACTTGGTTCTCCTGCGGTTTATTTTTTTTCCCCCCCCCCCCCCCCCTTTTTTTTTGTTATTTATTTATTTATTTTATTTAGAGCTTTGCTTTCATCATTCAATTCCTTTATCATATCAATATATCTGTTAGATACCCATTTGTTTTTTACAACCGACCATATTATATCTTTAGGCACTTTTGTTCGTCTCGTCACCAAGTAGTTAGCTTCCAGCCTTCCACTATTGACCATTCTCTATGAATCCAAATTGATTTAGACATTGTTGTTTCAAGTTAGAGTCACCAATTTGTCTTCTTTGTTAGCATGACACATTAATTTAATATTTCAATAAATTGCAAAATTGATCATCCCCCTTATCTTTATGTCATACTTATGTGGGGTGCTAGGCGGTGAAGATTAGGTACAAACTTTTTTTTTTTTGATAAGTAAAAAAAAAAAAGGGCTTCCTTTTTCATAAATGGCTGCTCTTTTAATTTGAACATGTGCCTTCGCACTTGTTAGCCCAAGATTTTATCTTATATATAAGTACCCAAATATATATATATATTTTAAAACCTTGTGAAACAATTTTGTAAGCCAAGGCAGGTTATCATCCTAAACACTTCTATGTCTCAATAGGAGTGCTATTCGGTACTAATAGGAGTGCTATCCTTTTTGGTTTTCATCTTCCACACCTTAATACTATGAAACATTTTAGGTAATCTATTCTTTTAAACCTTCTTTTTTTCTTCCCAATTTTCATTCTACTTCTCAAAGTAACTTTTCCACAAGCGATTAATTTATATTGTACAATTTCTTGAAGTCACTTTAGTTTCTATAATTTCAATCTTTTGCCGAGACTTTTAAATAGTTGTTATATACTCTGTGTAATTAAAATCTCTATTTTTTTCTCTTCCTTTGCATCCATTAGACCTAATATAAATTATATTTCCTCCGAATACTACTTCTATTAATATTATCTTACCTTGCAATTACAACTACTTTTAAGTTCATGTGTTGTAGGTAACTAATTTAAGCCTACCATTTTGGATCAGTTTCTTTACTTATGGCTGCCTAAAATAGCACCAGGAACCTTTAATCATTTTTCACCGCATTTGGTGCCCTTTTTACTCATTTATTGAAGAACCTGGGAGTTGATGGAATACTTAGCTTATCGAGAACACCTTTCTATTTACTCGATCATTTTCAGTATTTATATCCCTAAGGGGTTTAAAGAAGGTTCACGTTATGTGTAGCTATCTAATGTAAACCTACTTTATTCTGGGCGAACTGCCTGAGCAAGAATTAAACACCACACAGGCAGAGTTCAGTGTTTTTATTCATTTCTGATAATAGGAGGCACTAATTCAATCAACCCATTTGCAGAATATAAAGTGGATGAATAAGAAATTAAGAATCTTGATAGCGTCTCTCTCTCCTTCGGACACCCAATTATATTGTTTTCCAAGAATATTGAGCCAATTGTTACTTATCAAAAAAAAAATAAAATATATTGAGCCAATTGTCTGGTTCAATCATGAATGCATGCTAGTTGGGCCCTTGGTTGTGCTTAAGATGATGTCGCAATACATCTGGATACAATAAAGACAACAACTACAGTGGTATTGTAATATTGACAAAAGTGAATAATGCTATTTTCTAAGAGGATTCAACACATCTTTGGAGAAGAACTTATAAGCTTGGAAAACATGATGTCAAGAGTTCCCTGAGGATTTCTATTTGTTTCTTCTCTTTTTTGATGTGATTTTAGTTGTAGATCACAGGGAGACTAGTTATCTGTGATAACTTATTTATATTCTTGGGTTTTAGCAAGTTTACACCATAGCCTACTGTTCAATGGGTCCACAACATTATGGTTGAGATAAGAATGCTAATTGATTATGGTACAGATGCAAGTTGAACTAAATGCATCTGTTCTCATATATTTTAGTATATCCACATGGTCCTTTTGCCTAAACACCCTAGTTTTAACACACACTCACACACATATGTATATACACACATATGTAACATAACATATCGTTAAAAGGTGCCAAAAAGGGTAGCTAGCCAGTAAGGTAAATCTGATTCCTTTTTACGCGTTGAATTCCGTTATCTGTGCGGCCATTTTTATCCCATTTTAACTAGATGATCTTGCAGTTAGTTCTTAACAATCTTGTCACATGCATTTGCAATACAGTTTCCATGTTTGGCTTCCTATTTGATTCACAATAGCCTTGTGGTTTGAAGATCTTATGAGTTAACTATATCTGTAACTTTTTAATGCAAGGGTTTATTTGTGGAAAGGGTTCGAGGGATTAGGAGCTCCAGTTGTAGTTTTATGTTGGGAAGTAGGGTAAACTTCCCTCGGCAGAGAGCTTGGGCTTCTCAAGTTAGTCACAAATATGGGAAACGTGGGGGAGCCCTCAATGTTACATGTCGTGCTGAGAAGATTCTGGTGGCAAACAGAGGAGAAATTGCTGTTCGTGTGATTCGAACTGCTCATGAGATGGGAATACCTTGTGTTGCAGTTTACTCAACCATAGATAAGGATGCACTTCATGTCAAATTGGCTGACGAGGCAGTTTGCATCGGTGAAGCACCGAGTAGTCAGTCGTAAGTTGACATAATTCTTGTGTAATTACTTGTTATAATTCATGAATTATTGCTATCATTGTAATTATTTGTTTTTGTTATTATTGTTATTATTATTATTATTTGGTTAAAATGACTATTATGGAAAGGTGATGAAAAGTACTAGTGGAAGAGAATTCCTTCCACATGATCCTCTTCAGTATCATCAACAATAACAAAGCCTTAACTCCTGGCTCTTTGGGGCCACTACATAGATCTTGTTTCACCACTGAGCTCTATCTAAGGGCATAGTCATTTCATGATTCGATGTTATGTTACGCTTATTTAATTACTAGACTCAGGAAACATTTTAGGCAAATCTCAAGTTTTGCTGCAAAGTATTGCTGTCAATTTTCGGGACGGTTCTTCAAGCTCAGTAGAGATTTTAGAAAATAAAGATCTGTTTTCGTTCTACATTATCTATACCAGATTGGCCTTTCACAGTAGATGAGCAACCACTTTTTTCACTAGGCTACATGGCAATTTCTTCTCCAGAACACATCAAACTAAACATCCACCTCACCTTTCAGTTCAATTGGTGTGAACCTCTGTAGGTGGTTGATTCATACTCCATCCCTATCTCGCTCAGGTTCAGAAAAGCAAATATCATCTTTGCATTTTTTTTTTTTTGTTATGAAAGATGTCATCTCCATTTTTTGACCTTGATGTGGCTGGATTTAATTCGGGTTTTGAAGTATCCATATTCAATTTATGGTTGTTTGCTTTGCCCGACTGGGGATTTTTTTGTTGCTTCCAATGCTTGTTGAGAATGATTGAGTGCTTTCTCACTTGTGAGAATTTTTACCATGCAAACTGTGGATATAGTTCCAACTTCAAGAACTTTATCTTTTGGTATAATTTGAAGGAGAGGCTTCCAAGATTTCTTTAATTGAAAGGTGTGGTGCTGAAGTTGATGTCTTGTTATGTAGCTTATTTGGCTTCTGGGTTAAGGACTTCCCTAGGAGTTTATATATACTTCTTAACATGTCTGTTTCCTCTTACCAAGAAGTTGGAAGAAGGTATTTGTGTCTCTTCCTGATATATTTTTTGTCCTCAAATGTGATAGCCATATGTTCAGTAGCAGTCTTGTCACATGCTCCTTGGCTCGGTAGGTATACTTTCCCTTCTGTTGCTCATAATTCTTTACTAGTACTCATCCGTTGTTCTAGAATCTAGATTTTGTGGTAATGTAGGTGGCATTGAACCATCATCTTAAACAACTAGACGTTTTGACAATATATTATATCAGTGTTGAAGGATTTAAATATTTAAGTTACACCGTCTCAATTTAAGCTTTTGGAGTAGATGGTGGTTAACATGGTTTCAGAGCAGTCCTAATAATTAAAATTGAAACACGTGTTGGACCAAAAAGAAGGCCACACATGAGGGGGCATGTTGAAGGATTTAAATATTTAAGTTACACCCTCTTTAACAACTTAAGCTTTTGGAGTAGATGGTGGTTAACAATCATGATGTGATTTATTCAAATGGAATTACTGAATTAACCCTTATGTAGAAATTCTCCTGTAATCTATATTTAATATAATAATAGAATTGACTTGATTAGTCTCAGTTCCTAGAATGATTAATAATGATGTAAGCCTACTTTTTGTTGTCTTCTTGCAGGTATTTACTGATCCCAAATGTCCTGTCAGCTGCTATTAGCCGTAAATGTACAATGCTGCATCCTGGTTATGGTTTCCTTGCTGAGAATGCGGTTTTTGTTGAAATGTGCAGAGAGCATGGAATCAACTTTATTGGACCGAATGTAAGTACTTAATTCTTTACATATTAAATTATTGTGTATCTGATACTCGGGTAATCTGAATTGCAAAGTGAGTCTTAGTGACATGGCCACATAATTAGTCATTCTGTACACATTTGTTTTAGGGGGAGAACCATCCAACAAAATGCAACTAGGTGGTTTTCATATTTATCTGACCTTTTGATCAAACTATAGGAGGAGTTCTTTTAGTAGGTAATTATACTTGAGTATATTTGCCTATACAGTCCAATATCCTGCTCAAACTATTGTAAAACTTGATAAAAATCAGTTCCAATCCAAATTATTATAATTAGTACACCAAAGCATTTTAAGAGATTTTTAGATTATGTCCATTGATCTCAGTGAGGTTTCTTAAGCATCTCCTATATCTTAAACTGCGTAATAAGAGGTAATTATTTATAGAATGTGATTTTGTCACACAAAGTTCTCCATTAGGTAGGTGCTTCTGGTAGGATATCAAACTGTTTCCAGTGCCTGTGTCAGCATCTCCTCTAAGTTGATCTTTGTAGGCAAGGGATCATTTTTGACAATATTTGATACCATGATGGGAGATTCTTTTTGGATGGTTGAACGGGAGAAAGAGAAGGTGGAAAAGGAGAGCGAAAGAAAAAGACCAATGGAAGAAATTAGCCCGGATGTTTAATGTTATCTACAATTTTATGCTCAATGGAAAAGATTGAGTTTGATATGACCATAATTTGCTGTCAAAATGCTATGCTTTCCGCTGTTTGAACATGATAAGCGATGAATCCTTTAATTATCAAAATTCTTTTATATTTTAGCTAATAAGTGATGAATACTTTAATCATCAAATTTCTGGTACATTTTAGTTGATGGAACTTTGGGAAGTGCCCAGTTATTTTATCTTAAAGAATCCATATACCTGGCGGCATATTTGGATATCTGATTTTATGATTTTGCAGCCTGACAGTATTCGTGTTATGGGTGACAAAGCAACTGCAAGAGATACGATGAAGAAAGCTGGTGTTCCAACTGTACCAGGAAGTGATGGATTGCTGCAGGTATTAGGCTCAATCAATATTTTAGGCAACATGAGACAAGCATCATTATTACCAAGGATCAAAATTTCTCACTTCAATTTTCCTTTTGATAACTACTGATGTCATTGTAGAGCACTGAAGAAGGAGTTAGGCTTGCTGGTGAGATCGGCTTTCCTGTGATGATCAAGGTAAATTGTCACTTATTTATAATTCAAACCTTTCATTACAAAACTATATGTTATTGCAATACAGACCCAGATATGCATTTCTATTTTCTTAGTCAAACTAGCTATATGCAATCAGGTAAAAAGATTCAGCAAATCCTTGCACCTACTTCTAATTTCAAAGATTGATGCAATATGGCACTATAGAAAATTTATTTAACCTGCCATTATTTATTATGTGGCAGCCATGTTACTTTACTGTCTGGTGCTGCCTTTTGGAAATAGTGAGCTTCACTATAATAAATCACAATAAAAGTATGGCAGCAATAGCATCCTTCCAGCACATTCTTATTAGTAAGCTTGAAATTGCAATGGAATTTCTGTTGTCAAATTTCACATGTAAGAACTTTATGCGTTTAATACTTCTGTCAATTATAGTCACCTACTTGTGGAAAACGACCATGGGAAGCTAAACTTGTATAGGAAAGTTCAATTTATTAGACCAGAAATCTTGGCATATAGATACATATTTTAGGTAAAGTAAATCTTGGCATATATTGCTAATGCATTTGAGCACCTTTCTGTGCTTGTTAAACATCACTTGGTCTCTTAATCCCATGGATTGGATTCTAGAGATATATGAGGAAACTACACAGATTAAATTACTAAATAGTTTGTTCCTTCTCTTAATTATTTAGGCGGTGTTGGGGAAATCTTTGAAGGATTCAATGTTCAATCTGTCAACATACAGTAGGATAATAATTATAAAAAAAAATCTGATGTTAAATTGAGCTTTCAATGCAATGCAGTTGAATGTTGTTTCATTGTTGTCAATTTGACCATAGTGAATTGATTTATCCATTTGACTTGTGTAGCTTTTGAGGGATGCATTCCTCTTTCGATTGCTTTTTATACAACATTTACTTAATAATAGTGAATTGATTGGAAAGTAAACGATATCTTGCAATCTTAAAACACTTGGAGGTTGGACTTGCTGTTGAAAGTTTACATTTTCACCTCTCTTTTTATTAGGCTATCAAAATGATCATAAAAGAAATTATATCTATTACTGGATAAGGGATAATTGAACTTAAGAAAATTTTATTCTTTGCAGGCAACAGCAGGTGGTGGAGGCCGTGGAATGCGTCTTGCTAAAGAACCTGACGAATTTGTGAAGTTGTTACAGGTATTTCTCTTTCTGGAAGTTATACTTTTTGCACAATTTCACTAATTGCTCCGCCTGTTGGTCCTTAATAGTTACCTTGCATCATTATTCATATTGTTCACCTATTGATATATAGGTTTTTTTTTTTCTTTCCCCAGTACTTGAATTCCGAGGAGTTCTGAAATTTCTGGGTTTCTTGAAATATGAAATTGAAGAATTATTATTATTATTATATATATATATATATATATATTTTCAAATATCTCTTTCTTGATTGCAGACCAAATTTTTAGATTAAGGGAAAGAAGGGTCATTAAAACTACATTGGATATGCCGATGACACAATATTTTGGATGTACTCTTTTTCTTCTCTTTGTGAATACTTGAGCCTAAGTAGCAGAAATGTTTGCTTTATTGTAAATTCTGGCCTTCAATCTTTCCCGCACACCTATTTGTATTTCTAGATTTCCTAAAGCTACTCTACATAATCAGTTTTGTTCTTACATATCTTAAATTCTTTAGTTTAGAGCTTATTGTCAAAATTCCAATTTATCATTTACCCATTTTCTAGTATCATCAACTGAAATAATATCATCATGAAATAACATACACCATGGAAACTTATCTTGTATGTGTCTCGTTTCTCGTTAGTTAGTCCATAACCAAGGCAAAAAGATATGAGCTTTATGCTGGCCCATGATATAAGACAATGAAAATTGGAGATTCAGTTGTTTCTCCTACAGGTGTTCTAACCAAAGGTTCCATCATACATGTCCTTTCTCATGTTAATATATATATATATTTGTGTTTCCTTCCTTTTCTAAAACTTTCTCATATATATATATATATATATCTGACTCTAGGTACCATATAATCTAAGTCTCCAAAAATCATATGAAGGTCTTTCTTCTTCTCTCTATTCTTTCTATTAATCTATCAGACATGTAAATGGCCTCCATGGTTGACCTCCCGAGCATAAATCCAAATTTATATTGTGACACTTAAGTTTCCCGTTCCTTTTTGTTCAATCACTCTAAAGTTTTGTAGCATGACTCATTAATTTAATATCACGATATTTGGTGCAATTTTGTATATTTTCACTGTTTTAATATATATGTACTAATTACTCTTGCGCCACTCACCAGACATTACCTTAATTATTATTTATCTTATTAAACAATTTTGTTAGACAAGACAAGCCACCATCTCGTAAACACTTCCAACCTCAATAGAAATGCTATTTAGTGGGTGTTTGGGAGTGCTTCTCTACTACTAAAAAGCACTTTTATTTTCAAAAATTGCGGTGTAAAGTGTTTGGTGAAAAAAAAAAGCACTTAAATATGGTAGAGGTTAGGTCTAAAAAGTGCTTTTATTTA
>JAOTQH010000011.1:5064831-5078644 GCA_025631255.1 Cornus kousa | reverse complement strand
AAATTCAAATAAAATTAAGAAATCAACCAGGGTTAGAATAATTTTTAGCATTTCCACAAATAAATTAATCAAATTAAACATATATTCAATAAATTATGAAATTACTTGTAGTGCTTGCATTTTCAAAAAATATAATTTTTTTTAGAGGCATTAAATACAATAATTCAATAAATGAGTACTACTTGTTTTAACAGAAAGAATTAATGACTATACAATTCCTAAATTCTGAAATTTATAAATGGTGGTGATGTTATTTTTTAGACTATTTTTACATTTCACCATCATTTATAAGTAACATCACAGAAGTCTAAAAGGAATATCACATAGTTTAAAAAGTAACATCATTACGTTTTGAGGGTGATGATATTTATAAATGCTGATGATGTTACTTTTTAGACTATGTGATATTACTTTAAAACTTCTGTGATGTTACTTACAAAAATGGTGCTGAAATATTACATATAAATAATGGTGCAATTGTCAAATACAGTCTTAGTGTCTATTAAGTGGAGTAAAACGTGGCTAAACCAAGGCCACTTATCGCTCACGGCAGGAAATAACATGAGAATCGCACAGCAGGTGATTGCTCACGCCAAGAAATAGCGTGAAATCGCACAACGGGTGATTTGTGCCCAAAACAAATAAAATAAGTGGTTGAAACCTGCATCACGATTTCATACTGATCCTTGCATAAAGGTGATGATGATTCACATACAAACTCTGGTAAATGACTTTTCCCCTTTATTTTTTTATTTTTTACTTTGTAAATTCCTGCAACGGCAGATTGTTATGTCATTGTCCTGACACCTAGTCTTGCCAATGTCTCTCTCTCTCTCTCTCTCTCTCTCTCTCCAGTTTATCTCTCTACAATTTATCTCTCTACAGTTTATCACTCTTTCTAGATGCTTTTAAATTTTAGATATTAATGAGCCTTTCTTTGCAGAGATTCTAGTTTGGGGCTTGTTTAGAAATCATCATCAGTCCAGCTGTCCTACTCACTCTTTGCAACTTGCTTAGTTGGGACCGACCCACCCAGTGACCCATCCTCTCTTGTTTGTGGGCTGCTGATATTTCAGGATAAGCAATCAATATCACCTAAAGAAAAAAAATTGCCATCATCTTTAAATTTCACTATTTATAATAAATTAATAATAAATTTTAAAAATAATTACACTTGCTTTTTTCTATAAACTACCTAAATAAAAAAAAATTCTCATATAATTTCAAATATATAACACTATCTTCCCCTATTCTCATTGTAGTTTTATTATTTTTTAACATAAAATATTTGTATTTTTATAGATAAAATAATCTTTTCAAGGTTTCTAAACATTATAGATAACAAAGAAAAGTAACAAGGAAAGTCGTAATCGTCTAAAAAATAATAAACTTTATTATTATTATTTTTTAATTTAATAATAATTTTTTTTTGTGTGTGCTAAGAAGAACGAATACGAATACAGATACTAAATATAGGTACAACATGAAAGATACGAGTACGGCATGAATGCATATATATAAATAATATATTTTTTACTATTTTATCTATATAAATCATAAATCACTAATATATTTTAGATTACATCATTTTTACTATTTTAGAGGAAATAGCCAGTGTTCCACAACAGAAGAAAAACTTATTTCATTTATTGAGTGGTCTCTAACCCTTTTTTTTGTTTGTCTCATTTAAAAATAATTTAAATTCTTCAAACTTGGTTGCACGTGCAACAAGTGCATTTGGACTATCTATATACAAGCACAATAATAAATGATTAGATGCACAACTAGTGTAATCAAGTTTTTTTCAGGTCAGCAATTTAATAGAAGTATCCGCATTTTATAGGTGGTGTGAAAATCATAAAAATCATTGAAATTTATTGTCTATTTTTTAAAATTTAAAATGGACAAGTTTACTGTTGTGAAATTTATTATTGAAAGTGGTAAAACTTTATATAGTAAACGTGATAGAGGTTTTGTTTTTTTTAAAAAAAAAAAAAAATAGAAATCACGAAAAAAAATAAAATTACGGGAACAGATTTGTATGGAAAAAAAAAATAGTTTTCGGTACAATTTGTTGTCTTGTGAGTTATGATTTGCACATGATAATGTTTGTGACTTGCTGCGTTTTTTTGTAATGTTATGTATGCAACGATTTCGCAGCAAATTATACAAAGTACAAATGAATAATGACTAATTTGAGCCGTTCTTCAATTCTCGTCTCTCTCTTTTTAAAAATCCACAGATAGTCAGGGACAATTAATGGTAGTTGCTGAAAACTCAAGGTTCGTTTTCTGAGTACTTGCTTATATAATCTGTCAATAAAATGAAGAAAAAAGTTGGGTGAACTATCATAATCTTGAAAGTGTTAGTACCATGAGCTCTAGGTAATCTTTCTTATTTATGGTGCTTTGTATAGTTTTATTGCAGTCACTCTCAGAGGGTTAAACAGTGGGGAAAAGGAATCTGAGAGGTGGGTTTTCACAATCAATGGTTGAGGGTTATCCCCTTTTCACTATCTTTGGTTGTGAGCCCTAAACTTTACTAAGTGGTCATACTGTTTTTGTTCATTACTGTTCTTGTGTTGCTGCTGAGAAAATATAAACATGCAACCATTGAATTTTATTTTATTTTTTCTTAATTATTACAAGGATAAATGTTTTGTTCATTAAGACAGGTGTATTGAGTTGGGTTTTTCCTGATTCTAGTTGGAAAATACAATTTCATTATTGGGTTTAAGCTTCTCATCGTTAAAACTTCTCCTCTTGAAAAGATGCTTTTTTTTTTATTTTACCAAATCTGAAGAAATTTTAAGGGTTTTTTTGGATAATTACTGTATGAGGATGACACCTTAAGTAGGTAGATTGGTTCTAGTCAATCCCATGTGCTTTGGCCTTTGGAGTTTCTTTAAGCTTGAATTTGACAACATTTTCTGACACCCTATTGAGGAGACTTGTAGCTAGTGGTGTTTTTACTATCTGCAAAGAATCAAAGTAGGAGGCCTCAGAATAAACAGTAAAACTGAGGTTTAATGCTGTAAGGATGTAATATATGTGTGTGTATATGTGTATGTGTGTGTGTGTGTTTCCCTGGGGCTGTGCTGTCAAAACTGTAGCTATCAGCAAGGGCTTTTGGTTATTGGGTTTTTGTTACAATCAGAGATGGGGTTCTTTATCCAAATAAGGCTTCTGGGTCTTTCTTAGGTTTGTTTCATTACGGTCTCTTTCACATTTCACATATCAAAACCCTAATTACTACAGAATTGAATTCACCGTCGCCATTAATTTCTCTTATTTTTCTTGTTCCAAATTGCCATTTATTGCATCTTTTAATTTTATGGTTTTCAGATATTTCCCATGCTCTAACTGATCTTGTTACTTTTCTTCATCAGTAGGGTCAGCATTTCACTAGTGTCCAATTTTTTGAGTTATGGAACAAATCTCCTTTGAATTTCATCATTTTCTCCTCTTTTCTTTATGATATTTATTGGATGAAGTCACTAGTGTGGCTCACTTTGCTATTTTTGGGGTCTGTTTCTGTTTTTTGCTTCTGTTCTTGCTCACTCTCTGCTCTGACACATCTGTTTCCCATAATTCCAGCCTACCAATCATCCAGTTGTTACTGATACCCCTCATAGAGAAATAATTCAGCTCCCAATTTCAAGAAATATTCTAGAGAACTCTGTATTTGTGGAGGTGTGTATTTTAGCCTAGATTTTTTGTAGTCTGCTAGATTTCTTTTCTAGCTCTTCCTGTGTGTGAAACAAACTACAAGAGCTTCAATTAAGGCTAAAGCATGGCTGACGAATCGGCCAATAGGTCCGAATGGAGTAGAGAGCAGGACAAGGCATTTGAGAATGCCCTGGCAACTTATCCGGAGGATTCTTCGGATCGGTGGGAGAAAATTGCGGAGGATGTTCCGGGGAAGACTTTAGAAGAAATTAAAGATCACTATGAGCTTTTAGTTGATGACGTTAACCAGATCGAGTCTGGCTGTGTGCCACTGCCTAGTTATACTTCTTGTTCCAGTGGTTCGACAAGCCATGCTAGTGACGAAGGAACTGGGAAGAAGGGTAACCATTTTGGGCATTTTAACGGCGATTCAAACCATGGAGGCAAGGCTTCAAGGTCAGATCAGGAGCGCCGCAAAGGGATTGCTTGGACTGAGGATGAGCACAGGTGAATTTTTCATTGCAATTTACTTTAGTTTTTCCATATAGATGCCATATATTTAGAAACAAAAGAGCATGTTTGCATTAGTTATTGTTGCTTTACTTTAGTGATTTGTTGATCTTATTTTAACTTAGTAACTAAATTTTATGCTCTGATGTCAGTTGTATATATATTATGTGTTTTCTTAATAGGCCTTACTGTGTGGATTCTTGTTATAAGAACTGATTGTGACTTACAACTCGTGTATATGTGTGTCTATATGTATGTATATGTCTGTTTCAAATAATTCAACCACGGTTAATTAATTTTTTTTAAGTTGCATTAAACTTGATATTCTGCGCAGCATTCCTCTTCAAAATGTGTCTGCTGTGATATTTCTGCTAAATCATTAGTGTGATCTAACAATTAGTAATCAGTCAAGAAGCCTAGAAGTAATAATATAATTTGAATTGATTTGGCTTAGGTGAGACAAATGATGTGCATAAGACGTGTATCCGTGAAAGAGAAATCATTTCACGTGCAATAGGATATTGTCTTTCATGTGTTTATTTGCCATACTTGTGTCAGAAAAGGAAGATCTGTCACTTGTAAGGTTATTAGTTCCTAGTCTTTCGCAGATCCTACTTATTTCTTTTATTATTTGTAGGTCATTGCTTCACCAATGCATGTTGTAGCAACAGTTTGAGTTAAGGCCTTCTCTATGGTCGTCTTGGAATCTCACATAATTTGTTGATCATGCATTATGCTACTAGTCTACCAGAGCAGACTGCCATCTGCCCCTTTTTTATTTATAGGGGTATTTTTTATCTATGTTTTCTAGAATTTTGCTATTCCCAACAGTATGATGTGAAATATCTACACTAGGGAAAAGGAAATCATATCTATAGTCTAGGTTTCTCAACATGAGGATTATTTGGCTTCAGAAAAGAAAGTTTTCTGTTTTGTATTTCCTTATTTAATTTTTTTATTTGTTTGACCCCCACCCCTCAGAAATCAAGGGAGATTGGGCTAGGGATTGGGAAAGTGGAGAGTTGACTTCTCGAATAGGATGCCATGTCTTGCAACTTCCCTTTGCATAAAAATTTGGAAGTATGAACACCGGTAACACCCCCAGAAAATTACTTTCTACTATTTTAGGATCCGTAGATTCCGATTTCAGAAGATAGTTGAAATAGCACAGAGAAGTAGTTGATTATGTGAGAAGTGGTCTTAGTGGAGCTGCGCTATTTGGGGATGAATTTGATGTTTTAAACTTTGACATGAGGTCGGACTCCTTTGACTTAGGAGTGCACTTAATTTTGTAGAGGTTTTACATCTAAAGCGTGAAGTATAGTTATATGCTTTTGCTCGTTCCTGCAAGCGCTAAGAGGATTTATGTGTGTGTGTGTGTGTGTGTGTGTGTGTGTGTGTGTATAATTCTTTTTTGTTTGCTTTTCATTTGTATTCAACTTCTTCTTCTAGTAGAAGCCGAATTTGTTTCATGTTCAGGAAGAGGTAGTGCTAGGTTTCAAATTTTACCTTTCTTTGCACATAAAAATGGTGCTTATGTAAACCATTTGCATCCTCTATTATTGCATTAAAATTTAAAATACCCAAATGAGGAATGTGTTTTATATATAGAATAATAATTAAGAGAAAAATTATGTAGCAAAGATTTGTTAATACCACAATCTATAATAACACTTTTATCATAACATTTATTTGAAAGGTTTGTCTGCTTCTGCATGACTTCAACAACATAAACAACTCAGCAGCAGAAGACAAACCTTTCTGCCGAGTTGATGTAACTTTTCTTAATAGGGTGTCATGGATTATTGGTGAAAGGCTTGTCATTCCATCAGCTTAGGGTTTTTTTTTTTTGATAAGTCCTTCAGCTTAGGTTTTTTATCATGTTGAGTTATGTTGAGGAGGCTTTTCTAAATAGGTCGTGGATTATTGGTGAAAACTTGTCATTCCATTGGCTTACATTTTAATCTTTGTTGGTAGATAAAGGGTGCTCATATAGACATATGCACCTGCAATTGGATATCAAACACAAAAAACTAAAGTGTTTTACTGGAATGTTCAAGTGAGAGTTTATGTATCAGATATTTATAAGAGAGGCATGAAAAGCTCCCCAGGGAGTTCTTGTGGGGTGCCCTTGCTAAGGAATCTAAGTTTGACTCAGTGGAATTGGTGAAGTGTGGGGACCTTAGCCACAAAAGAGAAGCATGGGTGACAGGTATTAAGAAGGTTAGTGTGTTTAATCAAATTTTTTATGATTGGAAATGATTTTTGTGATTCAGTAGCCTATCGAGCCTGACAACCAGTAAAAAAACTTTAAGTATTACATGTTTTCCCCCCAAAAAATATCCTTCCACTTCCTAGAACCCTTTTAAGGGCATTAGGCTTAACATATACTATCATCTGCCTCTCTTCCCTCCTTTTTATGCTACCGGAGTTCTCCATACTCTTTTCCAATAGAGAAAGAATCTGATCTTTCTCCCTTTAATGAACTCCAAATCAGAACTTTCTTTTTTCCCACATGATCCTACTGATGGAAGGAATCTTTTGAAGACTCTTTTGAATTAATTTTGTTCTTTTATCTTGAAGCTAGTATTACTAGTGTTCCCATTTTTGGTGTTCTATAAAAAGGTTGCTTAGGTGAGGGAACTGAAGTAAGCATCTTACATGTTGACATTAATCTACCCACTCCTTTTTCTTTTCAGTCAAGCTGCGCATAGTATTATTTCTTTCAGTCCTGAAGTGTATTGAGTCTTCGAAATTCCTAATATTGGACGAGGAGCAATCTGATATTATATTTTGTGGTTAGTTCTGTAATTTCTACTATATTTGAGTATAGATTATTTTAATTTTTCAATGATGTGATGGAAAGTTTTTGTATTGACTACAAGATATGATTCAGCAATCAGGCTTGATGGATTAATCTTTGGCCTAATAAGACCATATATTTAGGGGGGAAAAACTTGAACTGTTATTGAGACTTGGTTAATAGATGAAAGTGGTAAAAACTTGTTTAAGATTTGTTTGAATAGATTCCTCTGTTCATAAACTACGTACAAATTATGAATCAGGCTTGAGAACAATTCCCCCGCACAGCACTCTATTCCAGCATGTCAAAGGATCTGCACTGAGTCTAAGTGTGCATGTATACGTGTGTTTGAACAGTACTGTGCATTGAGTACGCTAGCATGTGGCTATATGTACTTTTTGACAAGGGTACTGATATTTGTGGACACTAGGTGTGCAACTTGGAAATTTTATTGAATGAATTGTGATATAAGAGCTGGATCTCCAATATTTTAGCCAAATTACATTCATGATAAGCACCTTGACCTGGCAAGATTTTAAATCGAAATTTCTTTGCTACATAGAACTGTTGCTTTATAAAAGTTATTCTACTGGAATTTACGAAAGAACTATTAACAAAAGGATTTTGTTTTCTTGTTCACTGCTATTAGATATTCCCAGTGGCTGTCATGCAGCTCGTGCTGTGTTCTGGGGCTTCCGGCTTTATCAGCTTGGGTTCTTTATTTATTTATTTATTATTATTATTATTTTTTAATAAGTATCGGCAATGGTTCAATTTGATCATCTGATTATACTGTTTGTATTGATCACTTTCTGGTCATTGTTGCTTAGCTGTTTGAATTAGGTAATCAAGATTTATATGTGAATTTGGTTTTTAGAGGATATACTGTGTTGATTGCTAACATCAGGTGAATTCTGTTCTTCAAATATCTTCTTCTTTTTCTCCCTTTTGGGGAGAATCGGGAGATTGTGTTAACAGGTCTATTATCACCCCTACCCACTATAGAGATTCAATTTATATCATAGCATATGCTCAAAGTGATTAAGCTTCTGTAAAGTGGGCAGACAAAGTTTGAATTGAAGTTGTACACTACAACTCTATGCATTTATGAATGATGGTTTATTTGACGATCCATATGATTGCATTTATCCTAAGATTTGGAATTTAGGGAGGTTGCATTTAGACATGTACTCATAGCCGATGAATGTGCCCAAGTTCTGGTAACATAGCCTATGTTTAAGAGAGTATACTATAATACCCTTGGTTAAGTTGTCTTGGGGCTTAAATCATGCCATTTCAGCATGGATCACAACAGACATTGATTAATTTAGGATTTTCTCTAGTCGAATTGAAGAGGAACGACGGTTTGCTGGATTGGGTTGATAATGCTTGCCTTATGAAAGGCCAACTTGAGCTATGCAAAGTATTTGGCTTGTCTAAAGGCAGCAAGAAAGGAAGCTGTAGAATGCGTCCTATGACTGCTAGATTTGATGCTGATGGTGCGGTAATAGAGAGGAATCTGGCACAGTTGAGGAAGGAGATTGGTTGCGATGTCGCCCCTGATGGAGAATCTTGTATTTTTTTGTTTTTATTTGTTCTTCTATTCATGCTGATCATACAACTAAAGCCAGTAAACACTAATTAGGTTACACACCACATCGCCCCATGTAGGGCTGGAACCACTCACCTTCCTTTCTAGGAGGAGAGCTCATACCACCTGGGCCGATGGAGCAGTGGTAGGCTAGATAATATATCATATCCTACTTTTGAGAATTTTTTGTACCCACTGTCATAGACTTTACTCAAAACATAAGGACCTCATTTAGTTGTATATTTTTCTGTGAACTTGGGTGCCAAGGTGTCTTGGATAACATGATCGCAGCTTTTGGAACTAGTCAAACTCTTTAAATTAGCATGACCTGACCATTTTGTTGTACACATGGCCAGTGCGTCAATATTACGTTCAAAGATCCGCTTGGACCTTGTCATGGTCGCGGACCTTGTCATGGTGTTAATTTAGAGCAGAGAACCTCTAGGCTCCAGCAGGTCTAGAATCTAGAGCACCTCACCCCTGGAGCAAGTTGTGTGCTTGACTAGGACTTCCTGAGTGCCATAGACAAGTGAGAAAGGACTGTGATTTGAGTAAGTCCTCTCTTAGAGGTTCTGTAAGCGTAAAGAGCAAGGCAACATTGTTGTATCCAGGTTTGTGGAATTTCCCGAAATCTGTTTATAATAATTTGTGGCTTTTGCTTGCCCATTATCCTTGGGACAGTAAGGAGCGGGATTTTGGGCGTGTCACATTGTAACAGGATATAAGCATTGACAGCGGGAGTATCATTTTCAAAAAAAATGACTTCAGGGGTGCTGAAGCAGCAGATCATATATTCACAGATGAAATTAGTAATGGTTTGCCCAGTTGTTGACATCAGAGGAATAGATTTAGCCGAGTTTGTATAATAGCTCTGTCTAGGTGATAGTTCAAATGTTACTTCGGCCATGGGAGAAGTTGGTTCAATTAGGTTGCCCAGGTATGAAAGGTTCAAGGTGTCGAGAGGGTGTGCAAACGGGGGTATGGAATGGATGTGGTTATCATAGAGTTGACAGTATTGGCAGCTTTTAGCATATGCCGGAGTGTTGGCTTATATTGATAGCCTGTATTTTATGAGGTGGGAGAAGTTGAGTGTAAAGCTTAGTACCTCAATGTTTGGCCTTCTGAGCTTCTGTTGAATAACAACTCAGAGGCATAAAAAGTTCAATTTCATTCATGACTCAATTTCCAGCCATACTATTATCTCTACTTCGATAGTTCTATAGAAAAGAACCCAACCCTTTTCCTCAATTGATTGATGCATCTCAGGGCAACACCTACCACTCAGCCAAAAGCTATTTTAATATCTATTCCTTTCCTGTTGGTAACAAGCAAGCAATGATGTTCTCATTGCTGTACTAGAGGAAAACGTAACTAAGTTACTAAAATAATAGAGGACACATACACTGTCCACCATCATCAAGACCAAACTTTGTAAAGTGTTCTATGTGAATATATATGAATATATTTACACACACATATATTGTGTAATTTATTAGAAAAAATTTGTTTGTCGCCCACATTATGAGAGCAACACTTTTTTTATTTTACAATAAATTACTACTTTCATGCGTAGTTTTATATATACTGAAGAATAATTGCAGAGGGAAGTTGCATGGGTCTTATTATATATACACACACTAGGCAAAGATGCAGTCTTGAGTCTTTAAAATTTCCCGAAAAAAAAATAATAATAAAAAAATAAAAGAAGTTCTGTCCACCGAAGTCCAAATAGATGGCTGAGTGAGTCGCAACTACATGCTGAGCCATTATGATTATGGTTTGTTCAGGCATCTTTATCAAAAAAAAGAAAAGAAAAGTGAATGTAGTGTTTTTTTTTTTTCTCACTATTTTGTCTTTTCATTTTTAATTTTTCCTTATCTCCTTCATCAATGCAGATTATTTCTTCTTGGTTTGGATAAATATGGGAAGGGTGATTGGCGAAGTATATCGCGTAATTATGTGGTGACAAGAACTCCCACACAAGTTGCAAGCCATGCTCAGAAGTATTTCATTCGTTTAAACTCTATGAACAAAGACAGGAGGCGATCAAGCATTCATGATATCACTAGCGTAAACAATGGAGACATATCTGTGCCCCAAGGGCCGATCACCGGTCAAGCAAATGCTGCAGGAGGTTCATCTGGCAAATCAAACAAACACCCTCAAGTACCGGCTGCTCCGCCTGGTATTGCCATGTATGGTGCAACGACTATCGGGCAACCAATAGGACCAATAGGAACACCCCTAGTTTCAGCCGTTGGCACACCGGTGAATCTTCCACCATCGTCACACATGGCATACGGCGTTAGAGCACCAGTTCCCGGAGGAATGGTTCCTGGTGCCCCAATGAACATGGTTCCCATAACATATCCAATGTCACACACATCTACTCATTTATGAAGTGGCATTTAGTTTACAAATTGTACAAAGTACAGAGACTATTTAGCGCTGATTTTACTTCGGAGTTATTAGGGACTTGAGCAGGAATAATGTGATACTTTTACTTCATTTACCTTATCAAATTAAAATAAGCTATAGAAGAAAGTGCCTGCGGTCTGACATTCACACATGCTTCCACACTTGCATAGTCCTAAATCTATAGTACTTCTTGGTTACAAATGAGACTCTTGAATGGATTTCAATCAATGGCTAACATCTCCTCTTTAAAACAGCCCTCCAAAATATCTTAGATTTTTATAGCTCCACGTCACTCTCTATACATTATGTTGTGTTTGGTGTACACAAATGAATGTCCATTCAAACCATTTTTTTTTTTTTCTATTTGGTATGCAAATTAAAGTGGGAAAAATCATTGGAATTAAAATTCATTTCTGAGAATGAAAATTAGTTCCACAACTAAACCTATAGAATGACCATTCCATTCCCAAGTAAATTTTTTTAAAAAATTTAATTCTCAAAAAATCTTCATGTTCTAAGTCCAAAAATCACCACTACCTTCCACCAGAACCACTTTTGCCTATCACCATCACCCCACCACCACCACCCCCACCACTTCTGCCCCTTCCACCACCACCACCGTCACTGACTTTCACCACTGCCCACTAACACCAACTTCCTTTGCCGCAACCACCACCGCAGCCGCCACCACTACCGCCGTCACAACCTTTCACCACCACTACCTTCTGCCACCACCTCCACCACCGCCATCGCCTTACACCACCGCCACCACCATCCACTTCCACCAATGCCACCACCACGACCGCCACCGCCATCACCTTTCACCACCGCCACCACCATCCACTTCCACCATTGCCACCACCTTCCACCACCACCACCGCCTTTCACCACCGCCACCACCATCCACTTCCACCACCGCCGCCTTTCACCACTTTCACCTCCATTGCCTACCACCACTTTCACCTCCATTGCCTACCACCACTTGTCTTCCACCACCGCCACCTACACCACCATTTCCTTCCACCACCACCATCTACACCACTACCACTTTCCACCTCCACCACCATCGTTACCACTTACTATCATCCACGACCGTCATTGCCACCATTTATTTTAAAAAAAATTATAGAAGAATGTCATTTTGCTAATTTAATTTATTTGTTACTGTTTATTCCATCATTTTGCCCAATGGAAAAAAGGTAAGTGGAGAGTTTTGACAAACTTGCTATATTGGTTTGGTGTTCTAATAATTCAAGAATATGAGGATGTGACGCGGAATTGTTAAGGTGGTTTATTAATAGGAAAGAATGACATGGCAAGTTTCAATGGAATTTGCCATGTCAAGGTGAAATACTAATAAATATTCCTTTGGAATATTAATACTACGGGAAATTAAAAGGGAGTGGTGAGTCCCACTAGGACTTACCAAACCTGGGATATAATGTCCTAAAAGAATAAGAGATTGTATGAAGTTATTACCATGAGTGCCACAATCCATTACGTCAGATTGTGACACAAAGTTCTTGTCTCACTTTTGGCGGACTTTATGAAAGAGATTTGATACCTCTCTTAATTTCAGTAGCACTAGTCACCCCAAACTGATGGCCAAAAGGAGGTCGTGAACAAGACCCTTTGAAATCTTATTCGCTGTATTTTAGGAGAGAAACCAAAGCAGTGGGATCTTGCTCTTGCCCATATAGAATTTGCTTACAATTGCATAGTTAACCGGTCCACTGGCAAATCCCTACTTGCAGTTGTGTATTGCTATCCTCCAAAGGACACTTCGAATTTAGTATCCTTACCAAAGTTACCGAGGAAGAGAGTTACTGCAGGGAAAATGGCTGAGCACGTTATGACCATTCAGAAGAGTGTCAAGAAACATTTAGAGGAAACTTATGCCAAATACAAGGCTGCAGCTCACAAGAGACGAAGAAAGAGTTTATTTTTTATTTTTATTTTTTTTTTGATAAGTAAAAATGTATTAGAAAGCGTTCAAAATGGGAACGCGTCCCAAGAGCTATACAAAAACCTAAAAGAGAGAAAAGGGGAGTCATATGGACCCAAAGAACCCATAAAGTCCACGATTTCATCTAAAGATATACAATTTCTACCCATAAGTTCATAACCCAACTAAAAAGAGAACAAATGATAGAAAACTTCAACGCCCTAACAGAGAATTCCTCCCCATCAAAAGATCTTCTATTCCGCTCTTTCCAAAGGCTCCACCAAACACAAAGGGAAGAAAGAGAGTATTTGAAGAAGGGGACTTGGTTATGGTGTATCTAAGAAAAGAAAGGTTTCCAGTGGAAACATACAACAAGCTGAAAGCCAAGAAAAATTGTTCATACAAGATTCTAGAGAAAATAAATGACAATGCCTACACGATTAATTTACCTGCAGACATGGCCATTTCTTCTACCTTTATGTGGCTGATATACATAAGTAGTATCCCCCAGATTCGGGCAACTCAGGGATGAGTTATTCTCACGCAAGAGAAACTGATGTAGAACAACTGGCTCACGAGTATATGAGAACACGGGATCACCGCCTATGTTACATGGACTTTTCAAAAGTAATGAAGTGCCCGTGTCGGACACATATCCCTCAGACATGGATATGGGATATGTGTCCGATACTTTTGGTTGGACATGTATTTAAAAAGCATATCCAATAATTCAATTACATTATATTATTACTTTAAAATGAGTAAAAAGTCTATATTGAATATTATATTAGATAAAAACATTACTTTACTCTAGAAAATAAAATAAAATAATTAATAAAATGAATATTTAGCCATGTCCGTGTGTCCTTCTGTTTGGA
>JAOTQH010000011.1:5045309-5064731 GCA_025631255.1 Cornus kousa | reverse complement strand
TCTCAGGGGATATTCCTATCCTAATTTCTGAGATCGAATTCCGATACACTTTGTAAACATGCTACTAATTAGGTTATTGATTAATGTCTGACCTCAAAATCATAGATTTAGAACATGCGTGTCAAATTTTAATTTCTAAAATGCTTTGTTAGGATTTCGTGATGGGCACACTATTAATTACTACTACTTTTTTTTCAAGAGCAAGAAATCTTTCTTACAAATACTTTTAAACATTAATTATTTATGGGCTAGATTTGGTTTTTATTATTGAAAGTTAGTTATATTTTTGATATTTAGTTTGTTTGTGCATTTATTTTGAATATTAAATTGATGCGTGTCAATTATAAATATGACAAATTGAGATGGGTCCACTTGGAACCTCTTTATAACCAATTTGACTATATCATATCCAAATTTCACTGAATTAGCTAAAGCAATGTTTATCTGCTGCGCTGTCTAAAAGAATTATTACAGAAAATTTTTCCTTACATAATTCATTTTAGACATTTTGACAAAAACAAAATTCAAAATAAAAACTTTCTATAATTTTATTGTTTGTTCGTTTACAGAAAAATTTGATTTGCAAAAAAAATTTCTATAATTTTAATGCAGAACATTTTCTATTTTGGATGGAGCTGAAAATGGACTTGGCTAATACAATTAGGTTGCTATTTGTAGAAAGTTCATTTTTTCATAAAGGCTCCCCTGCAAAATTATAATAATTATTAATAGTCCTTCTGAAATTCTGGCACAGCCCAATCAAAATTCTAAAAATAAGAAATAATTAGCAAAATCCTTATTTTCCACCTACAATATATATATTTTTATATTTAGTAAGTAAAAAACTACTTTTAAGTCAGTCAGAATTTTTTTAACACAATACATAAAGTAAGAAAGAATGATTTTTTTTTTTGAAACATTTAATAAATTCGGATATAAGGAAAAGGAAATTTTCACAACAGTCTATCTATTCTCTTAAAATTATTTTTGTAATTTTATTTCAAATTTTTTTTTTTTTTAAAAAAACTTAAGTTTCACGCATTTCACACTACTTGTATAAAATAGTAATTTATATTTTTTAAAAATATTTCTATTACTTCACTTTTTTTTTTACTATTACTTTTATCCAAACTGACTCTTAACCAATTATAAAAATTTCAAGCTCTAAAATCAGTCCTCATATATATATGAGGACTGATTTTATATGAGGACTGATTTTAGAGTTTGAAATTTCTAATATATATATATATATATAAAATAAAAAATAAAGAAATCAGTGACACTCTTTTAATATAGCTCTGATTGACAAAAGAGATAACACATGATTTGACTTTCTGTGTACTGAGAAAAAGTGGGCCATTACTTGAATTTCGGAAAAAAGAAGATGAAAAAAAAAGAAAAAGAAAAAGAAAAAAAAAAGGGCATTCGTTTATTACGATGATAGAAGCTTTATTCACTTGTGCGGTTTCGTTCATTGACAAGGACGAGGGGTTTATTGAGATGGGTTTTCACTTTTGTCCATTGTAGTTGGAAACCAAAATCTCATTGGTGGGATTAAAATTTCAAATTTTGAAAGAAAGTTTCAGAGATTTTGGTTAATTTCTGAATACATTTCAAAAATTTTGGACGATTATTGTATGAAGCTGACCCCAAAGGTAAGATATATTTGGTTGTATTACAGCCTTTTACATTTGTTGGGTATAAGAAAAATTGAATTTTTACTGCAATTGATTGTTGTTTATTGATGTTTTGTTGATGTTAGGTGTTGCTGTTTTCACTGTCTGGTTAATTTTCAGCAGAGAGCAAAGAGGGCTCAGTACAAAAAGGTTGGTAGAAAAAATGGTTTCTGTGGGCCTGTGCTGTCATAACTGTTGTTATCAATGAGGACTTTTGGTTTTAACTTATTGGGTTTTTGTTGGAATCAGAAATGGTAATTCGAGTACTCTTTTTATCCATCAAGACTGCTGTGTCTTTCTTCCTTGTTTGGTTTCATTGTGCTCCCTTTCGCATCTCACAATCCAAAAAGCCCTAATTGTGAATTGAATTGAATTCACCGTCGCCATAAATTTTTGGTTGTTCCAAACTCCCATTTTGCTGCATCTTTTGATTTTATGGGTTTCAGATATTTCCCATGTTCTCACTGAACTAGTTGCTTTTCTTCATAAATACGGTCTGCATTTCACAAGTATCCAGTTTTTGAATTGGGGTTGTAAATCTTCATTGAATTTCATCATTTGTTGTCCTCTGGTTTATTTTTGTGATACTTTTCTGAAGGTGCAGCTCACTTGGCTACTTTTGGTGTCTGTCTCTTTCTGTTCTTACTAGCTCTCTGGTCTGACAAATCTGTCTCCCATAATTTTAGCCTACAAATTAACCAGTCACCTCTTTTGTAGAATTTGTTCAGATCCCAATTTCTAGAATTATTATGTAGAATTCCATGGCCATGGAAATGGGTATTTTAGGTTAGAATTTGGAGTACTCTTGTAGGTTCCTTTTCGGGTTCTTCCTGTTGCTGAAGCACACCATAAGACCTCTAGCGAGTGTAAATGTCAGCTGATAAATTGGATGATAGCTCCGCATGGAGTAGAGATCAGGATAAGGCATTTGAGAATGCCTTGGCAACTTATCCGGAGGATTCTTCTAATCGGTGGGAGAAAATAGCAGCAGATGTTCCAGGGAAATCTTTGGAAGAGATTAAGGATCACTATGAGCTCTTAGTTGATGATGTTAACCGGATCGAGTCTGGCTGTGTACCTCTGCCTCCCTATAATTCCTCCTCTGACGGTTCGACAAGTCATGCCGGTGATGAAGGAACTGGTAAGAAGAGTGGGCATTCTGGGCAATTGAATAGTGATTCCAATCATGGAGGCAAGACTTCAAGGTCAGATCAGGAGCGCCGCAAAGGGATTGCATGGACAGAGGAAGAGCACAAGTGAGTTCTTTATCATTGCAATTCCTTTTTAAATATGGATGCCACCTCTTTACATTAGTGATTAATGGATTCTGTTTCAACTTGATAAAAATATAGTATGCTCTGAGGTTGTTGGTTGATATCTTTCTTTATTTTCTAAAGGTGTTACTTATTGATTATTTTCATAAGAATTGGTTTAGAATTACAACTTCATTTATGTGTAAATTTGTGTGTGCATATATATATATATATATATTATTCTGTGCTTTTAGAAACAATTAAATGGTTAGTGATTATGGCTTTTAAGTTGCATTAAATGGTGATTTTCTGCACAATGTCTCTCTTCATTGTATGGCTGCTGAATGTTTTTGCCAAATCCCTAGTATGATCTAACAATTTGGTTTGATTCAGGTGATAATAATGTGGATTGAATGTTTATCATTGGAAGACAAATCATTGCACCTGCAATAGAATCTTGTCCTTCATATGTTTGTCATGTGTGAGTGAGAAAAGGAAGATTCTATCTATTATTTGGTTACTATTTCAGTCCTTATTTTTTCATAGATTGTACTTGTTCTAAAATTATTTCTAGGTCATGCTTTCCAACACATGTTTTAGCACAGTTTGAGTCTTGGCCTACTTTGTTTTCATCCTTAGCAGTTCTGTCGTCGTTGGGATTTGTTGTTTCTTCGTGGTCGTAACAATCACTTCAAGCAGTGGAAAGAACAAAAGATGTGCACCAAGTAGGAGTCTGCATGGGGTTACTGTTTGTGTCATTATGCTACTGGACTGCCGTCTAGTCTAATTTGGTTTAGAGTTGTACTGTAACTTTTATCTACAGTCTGTAGGAAACATTTTATTCTCAGGGTTGCAGTCATAGTTAATGATGTGATTTTGAATATTTACACCAGGGGAAAAGGGGAGGGAACCTGGATCTTAAATACCTCTATCATGACAGTTGTAACTGTCTGGAACACTAAGCTTCTGGCTGTCAAATTAATTGTTTTGGTTTCCTCAATGGGGATTAGTTGTCTCAAAAAAGTCAATTTGTTTTGTATTTTTTCCCCTCATTTTGTGATTATCACTTGTCAGAAATTAATTGCATTCTATATTAGTTATAGGTTATGTGTCTTGTCCCAGCAAATACTTTTGTTACGCTTTAACTGAATCTGGGAGATCACATTAGGGATTGGGAATGCATGCAGTGACTTTGGACAGCCATCGGCATTGGGATTTCGCAGTCCCCGCACCTCTGGGGAAAGCTAAGGGCTATTATCTAGTGGACAGCCATCGGCATTGGGATTTCCCAGCCCCTGCACCTCTGGGGTGGTCTTGATGAGGACTTTAAATGAGGCTCCTCAGCTCTTTCGAATTACAACTGACAAAGATGCTTTCATTTCTGGATTTTGTATTTTTCTAGGGAGGCACTGGAGGGGGGATTGTGGTTTTGAGGAAATTTATAGGGCTGGACTGGATTTGGCAGCTTTCACGTTGATTCTCCTGGAGTGTCTGCTTTAGAATTAGAATTAGATGGAATTTAGAATTAGATGGAAAAACGTCCAGAAGGGTGTTCATTGGTTGATCATTCTATCTGCCACTGTCCAGGAGAACAGTGACGGTGTTCTCTTCGAAGGTGCCTTTTTGGTGTGGATGGCTTCTCCGGATGCTATTCTTTATATTAACAATGTGGGGCAAATAGGTTATAGGATGGTTGACTAGTGTTGTATGTGCAAAGGGAATGACGAGGAGTCATTTCTGTTGCATTATAATGTGGTGGAAGAGCTTTGGGGCCTTACGTTTTCCTTGTTTGGGGATGTGTGGACTATTCCTGGAGTTAGAGGAGGTTGCCCTCGGTACAACATCAAGAAAGTGTAATATGTTGCTTGCCCCAGTCTCATGTGGTATACTTGATTCAAGAGAAAGAGGACATCTGAACGGATGGACTATCTGTACATAGTTTGAAAATTGTAAATGCATTTAAGCCTTGGAAAGTGATAATGCAACAATAACAATTCATGATCGAAGGCTTACTCATAATAATTATTATTGATACACAGGATCAATAATACAAAAAGACGGGGAGATAGATGATCATATTACCAGTTGGATTGGATTAGATGGACAAGATGGAGACACGTTAGTGGTATTTTATGTGATAAAAAAATATCAAATAAGTTAAAAACGAAAAATTTATAGGACGGTTATTAGGCTATCTTTCTTATATGGGATTCAATGCTGGCCGTTTAAAAAGAAACAAGAAAAGCGTATTCATGTAGCTAAAATGAGAATGATGAGATGGATGATAGGACTGGCTAGAAGAGATTGGTTTACTAATTAAAGTGAGAGAGATATTAGGAATCACCTATTAGTGACAAAATAGGTGAAAACAGTCTTAAGCGGTATAGACACATACAACGTAGACCCACTGAAGCACCAGTGAGAAAAGGAAGATTACTTCTCATAGAAGGTAAGACGTAACAAAGCTAACCAAAACTAAATTGTGATTAAGTAATTAGAAATGAATTTAAAAAACAAAATATCAGAGAATAAATGGTGCATAATAGAATAGAATGGGAAAATAGAATTCATATGGTTGATCCCATTCATTTGTGATAAAGAAAAAGTGATTATGATGACAATGGCCTGGCAACCTTGAAGAATGAAATGTTTTAAGGTGCTGGATCTCCAAAATTAAGCCTGAATCTCATTTGTCAAACGCACCTTTATCCAGCAATAAAAGCCAAAATCAATATCTCATTGCTACACAGATATGCTGCATGATATAATTCATTCTTCTTAAGATGATGAAAGAAATAATATGAAAGGCTTCTTTTTAATGGTCGCTGCTGCTAGATTTTGCTAGTGACTCTCTTGCTTGGTTCCAGCTTTGTTGGCTACGGTCAAGTTTTATCATCTAACTTTTGCCGATTGCTGTTTTGGTCATTGTTGCCATGCGTTTGGATTCTTGTGTTTTCAAGTGTCGTTCTAGATTTCCTTTTAGCAGATATATTGTTCCCAAGCTAACTGTGGTTTAAGCTCATAGTAATTTTAAGTGCAGAAGCTAAAGCTTGAACTGATGTTGACTAACAAAGCCACACACTTATATTATTGATGTTTTATTTAGTTATTCATATGCTTCTACATTTCTCCCCCATTTTATTGTCAGAGAACCATACCCTGAATTGCAGCTTATTGCATCGATACATATTTCAAGCTTATTTTGGATAGGGATAATTATAGAATCGACATCTTAGTTTAAGAGGATATATTAATTGAAAAGGACACATGGTGCATACCAAAAAACTCTTACTAGCCGAAAAGGGAAATTTTGCCAGATTTAGGTGGTATAGAACTTTAACTCATTCTGACAATATACATGTGCTAAGGGTTTCAATCCCGTTTCATCTGTATGTCCAACCCTGTCCTATACTTCTAGGTCGTCGTAGCCTGTTTAGTTTGAATGAAGGATTTTGCAAAAGGAGGAGGGAGAGAGCAGTTTGCATCAACGAAAACCAGCTATTTTTTTGTTTGACTATGGAAGCAGCTGTGGATGCAAAGGACTGATATTCTACACCATGAGTGATGTTGAAGTGTTAAAAGAAGCAACTCTTTCTAAAGTTTAAGATTTTGCGTATCTGGTAGTCTATCAGGATATCAAAGACTTAGTTCTAGGAGTTCTTGGGTTAAGTTTCTCCACCTGCATTTTTCCAACTTCCCATGTTTTGTTCCTTCATTAAATTTTCCTCCTCTAACACCAACTCTTTAAAGTTTAAGTTCTTATAGAGTGTTTAACTTTACTACTTAATGTTTTCTAATATGTCCTGTCATGTAATGCCAAACTATCCCCAATTAGTGGGGCTAACATGTGCAGCATCATAATTAATGGGATGGTGAGATTCAAGCCTAAGAACTTACATCCTCCGGTACCATGTAAATATTAGTCTCCGTTTGTTTCAACATAAAATATTTTCCTCCGAATATATATATATATTTCTTTTATTTTCATTTTTCGGTGTTTGACAAAGGTTGAGGTCGAGTCCATCAGGTGGGGCGTGTAAAATATTTTACCGAAAATTGGTGAATAAGTTGTTTTTGTTAGGTTTTAATTTTTTCTTTCTTCGTAAATATATTATGACAACCAAACACCAGAAAACAGCGAAAATATTTTTTGAAATTTTTTTTATGCTCAAACAAACGTAGCCTCAGTGTTGATCAAGCCAACAAAACTAGCTCCAAAGCTTGTTTGTGTGGGTAAATAGGGCAAGCATCTTTTATGGTGGCCTTAATGCAAACTAATAGTGATTAAATTATTCCCCAAGTTCTTAATGGAAAAACAGTAGTCTGATATGATATCTTGAATAAGAGTTGTCATATCTGATGTTCATTCGGCACCAACATGGACATGTGGAATTACTTATAAGAACAAGAGAACTTAGACATGTGGAATTGAATTGACATTGCCAGTTAAAGATGGCTGGAAAAGTGGTTTTCAATAACAATCAAAAGCGTGGGGATGGAGTGCACAAAGAAGACTGACATTTTTTTTTTCTTTGGTTGATGTCCTTGCACCCTCTTTGGATGTTACATGATTAAATCTTTTCTTCTCACTGATAGTTTATGGAAGAAAGGAGTGTTTGAATTGTAGTTGTTAATATGTCAGTTCTAATAAGTTGCAATGGAGAGGATGGTCCTGATTGTGGTAGCCTTAAGACCCATGCACTGGATATAGATCTCCTTGAAGCTATTGCCTTTCTGCTGGATGCTGCCTTTTGTGGCTAAGTCACAAATTCTTCTTCATTCCTAGGGCTTCTACACCCATTTGTTCCTGACAACATTTCCTGAAGGGCTTGGAGGTGCTAAATACTGGAAGTCATTTTAAATAAATGAATTATATTACTCAGATGGCAAGAATTCACTTGGGATTTTTACAATGTGCCCAAATTATATTATTTTAAGAGACAACAGAGAACATTGTTACAACACTGGAAATGGGATATTTGGAAGAGAACACTTTTGGCCTTTTATGCAAATCAGAGTGCGGTTGAAGAAATTGCAGAGGAATGAGTCTTTCTAGCATTTTCCCATTCTAGCATTTTCCCATTGTAAGCAAATGTGAGAAGGGATGTTAAAACTTCATCTCCTGATTGATTCATCCTTTCTGCAAGACTGTCAAGTATCAAGTTATGGTCTGATATTTTGTGGAGTGGGACGCCTTTCCCCAATTTTTTTCTTGATTTCCTTTTTTGTTCAACTCCAAAATAGTTATGGATGTTTGGATCATGCTCCCAGACTTGATTGGAATTTTATATATGTGTAAAAAATTATTGGACAATATTATAGATATCTGCAGTTATTTTTCCATTGGAAAAACCAAACCTGAGTTACTATAGCCTACTGATCTATCTTACTAATTAGGACATATTTATTTTTATTTTTTATATTTTATTTTACTTTGAATTTTATTATCTTTAATCATATTATGTCGGTTTATTTTTATCTTATAATGTGGGGGCATTTCCACATCCACTAAAGTCATAATCAAGTAGTCACATGTAATACACATGGCAATTTAAATGACTCGGCAATGTGGAATTTAGGATAACATTAGATGGTGATACATAACTAAGAAATCGATGATTAGGAACATAACATTTATAGAGTTTTCTGTATATATCTTGTTATGTCTCCTTGAAGAGGATGCTAATAAATTGGACGAACGCCAGCTGACCAGAACAGTTGACCAGGTATTTACCTATTCCTTGAATCAGGAATGGAATTGTTTGGAGAAAGGTCAACTAATTCAGTAGGGGCATGTCCTATATGTGGCTTTACTTTGCTTGCTTTTAGGTTTGGTCTCCTCGCTTCACTTACTTGAAAGTGAAAGGTGCTTTCATGGTGATTGGTGGCTATCCCCTCTTTTATTGTTTTCCTCTCTCTCCCTCTCTACATATATATATGTACATATCTGTTCTCTTCTTCTCTATATTCCTATATATATCCCCTTTCTCTTTCTTATCCTCTTTCCTACTCTTATTATTTGTTCTTCTACTTCTCTTCTTAGAGCTTTGCGACTTCTCCAAATGATTTCTTACCTTTTTTATTCGCTTAGATCTGTTCGTTAACAAACCTATCAGTACAAGATGGCTGTCATTAATGGATGTAAGTTGGTGGCTGTCTGCACCCTATGTGGTGGGACTTGGGATACTACAGCCGCTGCGTCCTAGTCAAAAGTCACAAAATCAGTCTCCTGCAGAAACGGTGGGGAGGATGGTAGGTATTCTAAAACTATACTGCAACGGTAACACTATACAGGGAAAATTGTCGGATTATTAGGTTCACGAAGGCAAGAATGGATTCTGTAGTTCCTGCTCCTATAGGATTCGGCTGCCGAGGATTTGAGATATTAGTCACTAGGATTGGTTAAAGCCATTAAAACTTGATTTAGAAACATCACCTCCCTAATAGACTCCGGAGGTGTATCGGAGCTGGAAGAGGAGGGGTAAGGGTTATGATAGCATCCATTGTAAGAGAAGTCCTTAGTAGATAACTTAAGCTATCCCCCTACTAGGGTGTCTTTAAAAGACCTTCAGAAGAAACTTGGTTCTCCCTTATAGAAGAGGGAAATAAGAAAAGTACGTCACCCCCATTTTATCACCTTTCTCTCCTTCTAATTATTCCGTTCTCTTCAGTTGGAACTAATTTTGATTTCTTTGAGCTTATAATGGTCACTTGGTTGTTCAGACACTTTTATTACATTAAATAATCCTTAATAATCTACCAAGTTTCTGGTTAGGTTAAGTTACTATCCAGGTAAGCTTACTTTCTGAAAAGTTTCTGCACAATAAATTCTTTTGTTGTTATCGTTTGTTCATTGTTTTCTCTTTATTTGGAGATAACATGCTTAATTTGACTAGTGGGTTTTTTACCCTATTTATGAAAAAGTCTCCAGAGGTTCTCTGGAACACTTGTAGTAATATCGACTACAAGCTACAAGAAGGATGCATCATCAATGCATGATAGTTTGTACTAACATCATTTGACCCCCAAAAAAAAAGGTTTGATAGGGTCATTGCTTGATGCACTGTAAAAATGTTTGAGCATGCGGGTTAGAATCCTGATGGTAGTCATTTTTGCAACTAATGTCAAAGGTTTTTTATCCAGTCCATCCCTCCCAATGCCTCAGGGACCACTAAGTAATGACCCTTTTTAGCTTTACCTATAGGTAATCAATCTGACTGGAAATATTAACATCATACTGCTAGTCCTGCCTTTTATGTCATTATATGGCTGTTCTTGGATCAGTTCACGTTTATTACTTAGAAGAAAACGGAATGCAATCTTTGTGGATGGTAAATGTCATCCACTTTTTTATGTTTTCATCCAGTACTGCATATACTTGCTCTGTTTTAAATGCTACCTTTTTGTTTGTTGCCAGGGTGTTTTAAATGCTCTTAAGGGTGGCATATAGTTTTTCCTCTTTCTTCTTATTTCTTTTTTAATTGTAAATTGTTTCTATCCTTCGACAATGCAGGTTATTTCTTCTCGGTTTGGAAAAATATGGGAAAGGTGATTGGCGAAGTATATCCCGACATTTTGTGGTGACGAGAACACCGACGCAAGTGGCGAGCCATGCACAGAAGTACTTCATTCGTTTAAATTCTATGAACAAGGATAGAAGGCGATCAAGCATTCACGATATCACTAGTATTACTGGTGAGGACATTTCGGTGCCCCAAGGACCAATTACTGGTCAAACAAATGGTTCTGCTGCAGGAGGTTCGTCTGGCAAATCAAACAAGCAGTCTCCTCAAGGGCCAACTGGTCTTGGCATGTATGGTGGAACGAGTATAGGGCAACCAATAGGAGGACCAGCAGTTGGCACACCAGTGAATCTTCCTCCACCAGCACACTTGGCATATGGTGTTGGAGCTCCATATCCAGGAGCAATGGTTTCCGGTGCCCCCGTGAACATGGGTTCCATGGCCTATCCAATGTCACACACATCTGCCCATAGGTAATGCGCCGTGGTGTACTTGCAGGCCAGAAGACTATACAGCTCATGTTCATTGGGGATTATTGGGTGTTATCCTCAACTTGAACCAGAATAATGTTTGCTTATGTGTAGACTGAAGCTGTCTATGAGACGCACATCCAAATTCTCTCATCAAATTTGAATAAGCCATAGGAGAAACTGCATGCATCTGTATAGGCAGCCACGGGTGATGTGGCACTGTTTAGGGGTAGGACAGATTCTAATTTCTTTTGGTTCTATATACATTTCATTTGTTGAAGTAATCTTTTGGCAATAGTTGTAAAGAGCTCTTGATCTTTTTTTTTTAGTAGGTGCTATGAGTTGTTTAAATAATCCTTCAGAGTATCGGTTTTTTCATTTACTGGGATAATAGGTGACTTAATTAACAACTTAATTATAGGTGATCTGGGTTGATAGGTGGTCTTCTTCTTCTTCTTCTTGTTTTTGTTTTTTGGGTTATCAACTCCGTTGGTGGGTTATCTTAATATTGATTGAAGACTATCCTTCTCTCCTTCAAAAATTTGTTGAAATGTTTTTCCTTTTGAACATGCAATTTAACAGCTATCTACGTCTCTATGGCAGTAATAGTGCTTTTCTTCTTCTTGCCAGATGTTTTTATTGTTATTCATCGTCATTACTATCTTAATCTCGCATAAATGGAGTTGACACAAATTCACCTTTTTCATTATGTTCTTTTCTATTAAAAGCCACTTTCCTATAACGTTCAATTTTTAAAGTTATTTCAAATAATTTCATCTCAGGTTAGTTTTGGTGAACTCTTTTTGTGTCTTACTTTCTATGCAAATTAAATGCCTTTTTATACACTCGTACCGTTAACCTTGCTCCAATATAATTCACTAAATGGGGGAGGTTTGTAATATGGTCATAGTATAGCTATCTAGTGTCTATTCATATCTTGATTCTTGACACAAATTCTCTTTTTTATGTATAGTCTTTTCTAATGCAATAAAACTATTCATATCTGGACACAAATTCTTTTTTTTATTCTATTCTTTTCTGTTACAAGCAAACTTCTTTATGATATTTAATTTTTGAAGTCCATTTCTAATAAGTTCGTCTCATGTTAGTTCTGGTAAATTTTTTCTCTCTCTCTCTCTCTTTTTTATCGGAGAGAAATTGAAGGAAAAAGAAAAGAAGAGTAAAGAATGAAAATGATATAAGAAAAATAATATCAATTTTGTCTATAAAAACAATCAAAATACCATACGAGTCTTTAGGAATATATATTTTTTATTCTCTTTAATCATTTCTTTGTTTTTAAATTATCACTTCGACTTGAATAGTGTAATGCATAAACATTACATTTGCTTATCATTTCTTTTATATATATTTGTTCTTCAAATATGAAAAGGTATAATAGTAAAATTTTAAAATAGTTTTATTTATTTTTTCTTACTTCCTCCAAACAACATTAGTGCTTAATTTATCACTCTTTTTCTTTTTATTTATTAATTAACTAAACATGATAAGAGATTATTACAGTATTATTTTTTATTTATTTTTGTCATAATTAATGTTATCCTTTCTTTAATTGTCGTGCCAAACACAGCCCCAGTAGTTACTTCATTGAGTTTCTCAAATGGAAAAATAGAGGGAATAAACAATAGGAGTCATCTCTCTGAACTCCCTGAAACGAGTCTTTACTCTCTCTCTCACACACAGACACACTGTATCAGCATTGAGCATTCCAATTCACTCTGGTATATTGCATCCCAAATCCAATTGGGTTATGAAAAATCAATGGCTGCAACGCCTATTCACTTTCCCCATCAACTCACAACCTCCAGGTCACCTACCTTTTTCACTATGCATCCTCCAACAGGGGTTAGGGTTAGGGTTTTCACTACCAATAACATCTTCAATCTTAGCAACAACAACAACAACAACTATTCGACCAATTCACCGATTTGGACTGTCTCTGAGATAGCCGAAGCTGTGAATGGCACAACTCTAAAATGGGGTCCTCCAGGAACCATCTCTACAGATACCAGAACTCTCAAACCTGGCCAATGGTTCTTCCCAATTTCTGGCAAAAACTTCGACGCCCACCACTTCATAACCCCTGAATTGTACACCAAGGGATGCGTTGGAGTCATCGGTAACAGGGTTTGCGAGAATTGGGACAAGGGTTTTGTACAAGTTCATGGTAGTACCTTGATTTCGTTGGAGAAGATGGCAATGTATGCGAGGAACAGGTTTGGTGATTGTTTGATTGGCTTAACAGGAAGTGTGGGTAAGACAACTACAAGAGCAATGACAGCATTGGCTCTTGAATGCCTTGGCCCGGTTCACCAGTCTCCCGGGAATTGGAACAATCAGATTGGAGTGGCTTTGTCTTTAATTGGGATTCCTCAGAATGCGAGGTTTGTGGTTCTGGAGCTGGGAATGAGTGGGAAAGGAGAGATTTTGGAGCTTGCAAGGATGTGCAGGCCATCGATTGGAGTGATTCTGAATGTGGGTGCTTCACATTTGGAGAACTTTTCGAGTTTACAAGAGGTTTCAATGGCGAAAGGTGAGATTTTAGCTGAGGCGAAGCCCGGGGATGTGTGTGTTTTGAATGCTGATGATCCTCTTGTTATGAGCCTTCCTGTTCCAGTTGGAGTTAAGAAGGTTAGTGAGTCTGTGATTCAATTGTTACTGTGATTTATTTTTTGAATTTAGTGCCATCTTGTACTAGTGTATCATGTAGTTTGGCTAAAACCTTCTACATTGTTAGTAAAGTAAAAACATTAACTTTCAGTTAGTTGAAGATAAAGTATTTATCAATTGAGATCTATAACATAGGAAAAGTTGGTTCCACTTATGTTTTAGAGAATCTCAATTTATGGGTACTTCATTTTCAGTTTACTGAAAGTTAAATCTTTATTTGTTATTCGATTAAGGCAATACCATCTGAATGTGCTACCTTCGAAATAGGAGTTCTAGCAGTACTGGACCCTTGGACACCAATGCGACTCTTATTCATGCCCATGGTGATTCAAGGCAGATATAAACAATGTGACAATTCATAAAAAAGAACTAATCCTAATGACAAATTTTAAGTTATACCAGTTTTGGCCCTTAATTCTTGTTTTTACAGAGTGCTTGGATAAACAGGAGGGAAAAGAAAGGGAAGCATCACAGGAATTAGTAGAGAAAAAGAAAAAAAAATGATAGTGTTACCACCATCACCACCACCACCACCACCACCTCTTCCACCTTTTTCTTTTTCCCTGCTTTTCTTTTAGACTTTTACACTAAATATGAAGTAATGAACCTCTCCTCTCTTCTCCTTTCCTTTCCATTGTTTTGAGTGCCTCAATCCAAATGCACTCTAAGTATCTCTAACCTTCTATAATATTTATAATATAGTATTTCACAATTTGGAGTATATTTTGCAAACAAAAAATCACGATTTAGTATCTCTTCCGCGCACTCCTTAACATCCATCTCAACATTCTCATTTCAGTTACATGAATGCCTTCTGTTTTCTTATTCTTTTAATGGTGGAAATGACCTTCATTGCTTTCTCAGCTTGGTTTATATAAATATGAGAAAAAGTTATTCTCATAAGAGTCCTTTCCTTTTATTGTCTTAAATATTCAATAGATGGTGAATTTATTTTCTGGCTTTAGGTGCTATTTGGTCGGAGAATGGGTTGTGATGTTCGGTTGGTTCTGGCCAAATGCACCGATAAAGGTTTTGGAGTTCAAGTCGTTTTAGAGAGAAATAAAGAGATGTGAGTTCTTTCAATACATGTATTATCTGCATTTTTGGACATGTAATATTTAAAAAATCTTTTCCTCCTCACTGAATGATCTTCTTACAAGACGGGATATTTTGTTACACCTTTCCTAGAAGAATCTGTCTGCATTTTTTGTAAATGGAAAGCAAACTTTGCATTTTTCTGTTTATTACTTCAATTAATCTTTAAACTCTCTCTTTCACACTTTGGATGTGTTGGTCTGCTTCCTAACTCAAGAAGATGGTTTTGTTTATAGATAACTCATGTAGTGAATTTGGTCCTGATTAATATTTGAAATGAATGTAAACCCAGCAGTTGAACAATTTTGGACCCATTTTAATTGAGATAATAGTTTTATTAATTTGACCATGAAATTGAGATTTTAATCTTGATTGAAGATGAAAATGCACATTATGAATGAAAGTCTTGAAACTCAGACAATACCAATCTGAATATCAATTGGTTACCTTCACATAATTGCAATGTCATAGACTCATAGTTGAATGGTTTCTTAAATCAATTTTGAACATCTAAAACTGTTGCAGTCTAGAATTAATCGTATGCAACGAGCTGCTCATATCTTGGAAAGTTCAATAATTCAAGGATTAAATATGTTATATTGTGAATAATTGAGTTATAATTTAATTATGAAATGTATTACTATTGTACCACACTCATTAAGTGCTGACATGACATGTTAAATGAAAGAGTGAGGTTAATGGTTTGATTCTTATTGATAATAAAAGTAAAAAGATTATAACATATCACTTTCTTTTTGTTCATTGATTTACTGAAATTTGTTTCTAAAAATTCGATTGCAATCCTTTCTGAAACTCCTGTTGAATTATTCCTTTTCCGAAGTTCATGGTTTTTCCTCATGACCAGGCGCCAAAGTTCCCAAGTCTGTAATCTTCTCTAAATTTAGACCATTACTTTTGTGTTTACTTATGGAATTTTCTAAGATAACCCATCTTGCATTATTAGTCTACTGACAGTTTTCATCAATATATATAAGCACAGACCTGATTACATATAACAGCATTTTCTTTGCACTTAGAGGAGTAGATTAAGTTATTAATTTTCTTTTCTAAATGTCATGGTGGTGTCTTCTTCAGTGTGGAATTTGTGATCTCCAGTCCGGGTCTGCATCTGGCTCTCAATGCATGTGCTGCTGCAGCTGTGGCAACTTTGTTGGGGGCTTCTCTGGCTCAAGTTGGGAATTCCTTATCACGATATGTTCCCGTCCACATGAGATCCGAGCTTGAAGTTGCTAAGAATGGTATCAAAATAATCAATGATGCTTACAATGCAAATCCTGCTAGCACCAAAGCTGCCATTGACTTGCTTAAGGGCATTGGTTGCAAAGGTAAAAGAGTTGCAGTACTTGGGGACATGCTAGAACTTGGTCCAACAGAAGAAAAGTTTCATGAGACAACGCTAAGATACTGTTGTGAAGCCCGTTTTGATCTAGTTGCCCTCGTCGGGAAGAGGTTTCTGACAGCTGCTGAAAATTTGAATTTAGTCGGAAAGAGAAATATCTTGTGTGTTCATGATGCAGAAAACCTTGTGCTCGAGATTTTTAAAAGATTACGTTGTTATGATGTTGTTTTAGTGAAGGGTAGTCGTACAATGCAAATGGAGAAAGTCGTTGATGCTATTAAGAACATGCATATTGACATCTGATATTAATAGTTTTTAGGAGAGCAATATTAAAATTTCAGATAGGTGTACTCTCCCTCCCTTCACCCCCTTTTTTTTCCCTCAAGTCTCCTCTGAACTCCACAGGGTTATGTATGTATACATTGTATATATTTTCAGTAAAATATGATTTGAGTATTTAATACTGTTCTTGCTGAAATCTTGTTTCAGACTCAAATATCTGACAATAAAGTCTTGGCAATTTAAAATATCAACATTGTGTTCATTGTATATATTGCTTTCCATTTTTCATTTTTTATGTACATTACATGGCCATTGTGTTAGATTGTTTCGTTGAACCCAGTTTTACAATTTTTTATTTTTAAAAAGCAAAACATTATACGTCAGTGTATCCGATGATTAACTAACATCTCTGCTTATTTCACGTTCTTTTCTATTTCCTGTTTTTAAAAGGAAATTTTGTTTGTTAAACTAGCACGAAATCAAACTTTTTTTTTTTTACAATTCATAATTGTTTAAAACTCTGTTAAATGTTGCTTGTTCATTTTAAATTGAGTAGGTGACAAGTTTGTTCTCCACTGGCACCAAATGGAGTTGGTGGTTGAAATTTGTTTCCTACGCAAGGATGAGGTGCCATTGACCCCCACATGATGCATTTAGTACCTAAAACATGGGTTTCGTCAATGTCCTCATCTTGAAAGGATATTCGAGCTTATGGGACCATAGGGTATATTTTAGTGGGTTAAAGTCTCTCGTCACTCATTTGGCCCTTGGACAGAATACGAGGAGAGTCATGTACGTAGTCTTATCTACAAATGTGAAGTGACTGTTTCCCTTTTTTTGATATGCAGAATGTAAGGAGAGTCAGATGTACGTAGTTTTATCTGCATATGTGAGGTGATTGTTTCCTCTTTTTGATATGTAGAATGTGAGGAGAGTCAGACACGTATGAAGTGATTATTTCCCTTTTTTGATATGCAGAATGTGAGGAGAGTTAGAATCTGGACGTGTGAAGTGATTGTACGCAGTCTTATCAGCAAGTGTGAAGTGATTGTTTCTCCTTTTCGATATGCAGAATGTAAGGAGAGTCAGATGTACAGAGTCTTATCTGCACATGTAAAGTGATTGTTTCTCCTTTTTGATCTCGTAACCACATGATGCACAGAACCTTACTCCCCTACCAACTTTCAAAACAAGAAGTTGTATCTACACATGAAAATATACATAGCTTATGCATGCATACGTCGCTTTGCGCTCTATAGACTTGGTACACTGATACAGCTCGTACTTACCAAACCTAGAAACCATGAATTTCCTCCTCACCTTTTATGTTTGATTGGATCATTCTAAAGTTAGTAGTTGGGCAATACTTCTAAAGCCGAGCAATCAGTCACACTCTATAAATCTTATCTGATCTTATGTGGGAATTGGGCTGATGTGGAAATGATGTGGAGATTCTCTTACCATGTGTCAATGACTCAATGCGCAATATCAAGCCCTGCCTAAGATTGTTAGTTCATTGAGAATGATGAGCATTTTAATAAACAATTGAAAAAAAAGGAGGAGAAAGAAAACATATTTAATTCGTCTGGCCTACAATCTTCCTTTACACCTCAAGATGAAGGTTTCCACATGAGCATTTGGTCCTACCAAGTTGTGATCACATGTGAGGTGAGGGTTTTCTCTTTTCCATACCATTAAGCAACGTTTTAGAGTCAACACAGTCTCCATTTGTAGGAGCTTCCTTCCTCTTCACAATTTAACTAGAAATCACATTCCTCGTAACTTTCTGTATATTTAAAATTTTAAATATTCTTGTGATTCGCAATCCGTGTATGATTTGATCTTTCCAACACCTGAAGTATTTTTAGAAGGAATGAGATCATAACAGTACTAATGCAACGGCTCCCATTAGAACTCCACAGTTAAGCGTGCTTGGGGCGAGAGTAGTACGAAGTCCTCGTGTTACACCCCTTTTGTTCGGTGTTTCGATTATTTACCGGGGAAATTAAAAACACTTTGAAGGTTTTGATGCGTTGCCTTCAAAAACTGATGAAATTTTGAATTGATTACTTATCTTTTTATTGCATGATTGTGTGATGCAATCTCCTAGATATGACATATAGTGAGTTAATGACAAATTGTCATTCACTTCATAGTATGTCATTCATCTTGCAAGTACATTAATTTGTGTCAAATTTCCCTCTCTTTAATTGTATTTTGATAAGTATGCTGACACAAGAAAGCTAAAATGCCAGCTCAAAAGTCCAGCTGATTCATGCCCACACAAGCCATAAGAAAATGAGGCAACATAAGGTGCCTATTAAGATTGAATTATTGAAAAGCTGGCTAAGCTTTAGACCAAAGGGCGGCAAAGATTTCTCATTTTTTGTCTCAGAAAGCAAGAAAGGTTGAGAGAAAATGGGATTAACAATTTACTTGCAAAAATAGTAGAAAATCTGAATATTAAAAATTAATTCGAGTAACTTGATAATTCTATCATTGACTTCTAACATGCTTAGAATTCTAATAAGTATATATGCCTTTAATTCTTATTGATGACATGAACTATTCTTTCCAAGACACTTTTCTTCAATAGGTTTCTTTTAAAAGGTCATACATATATCTAATGCCTTTAATTCTTATTGATGAGCCATATGACTCATGCAACCAAAAAAGTTGAGATCCACCAACTAACTTCTTCCTATATAAATATATGCAGAACACATGGCTTGATTAAGAATTGTAACCAAGTCTGTAGGCATTGGCATTGCAAGAGCAAGAAATTTAGAGACAGAAGTGTGACATTAAGCCATACATCGATTATGAAGAACCTGCAGCTTCCGCAACATAACACACAACTTACGATCTTCTCAGCAGCACGCCGTGCAGCTGAGAGGTCATCAAAAAGACTTCTAACTGGACCTGCTTGCCAGTACCATGTTCGCTCTGCTCCTTCAAATCAGTCTCAAAAATTTAAACAGAGTAGATTAGAGTCGGTGATTGATAGGATAAGCAAGCTTGGAGAGAAAGCAGACAATTTTGCAAATGACATTCGAGAACATGGTAAGTATA
>JAOTQH010000011.1:5019084-5035460 GCA_025631255.1 Cornus kousa | reverse complement strand
CATAATTTCTTCTCCTATATAAAGGAGCCTCCACCATTGTATTGTGTATGAGTTGAGAGAGTATTATAAAAGTGATGTAGCCCTTTGGGCTCTTTATGCGGCGGATGTAGGCCCTAGTGGCTGAACCACATAATATCAGTGTGTTCTTGTTTCATTTCTCTCTTCAGTTCTATTTTATTATTTACAACATGGTATCAAAGCCTAATTTTTCTTGCTAGGTTCGGACCCCTATTTTGGGGTATTCCAATTTCCCTTAGCATCTGAAAAGTTGCTAAGGGTTTCTCGGTGCCATTTGTGACTTGTTTGGGCTGCCGGTTTGTTCGGCAGTAATGTTCTTCGCCTTTGCCGTGTCTCCGATAGTTTTTATTGACTTGTTTGATCTTCCAGTGTGTTCAGTAGCATTATCTTTATCTTTGTCGTGTCTCTGGCAGTTTTTATTGACTTGTTTGGGCTGCCGGTGTGTTCGGTAACATTGTCCTCACCTTTGCTGACTTGCCGTGTCTCCGGCAGTTTTTTGCTGACTTGTTTGGGCTGTCAGTGTGTTCGGTAGCATTGTTCTTCGTCTTCTCTCTTCATTATTCACATTTGTTGCTACTCATCATCTCAATGACAAGTTGGGCATTCATGCTCCAACTTGAGGGGGAGTATTGAAGATTTAATGGAGAAATCTGTGGAGGAAAATCTTTCAGTAATTGATGTTTCCTGTTATTGAAGATTTGGTCTTACTAGAGGAATCAGTAGAGAAAAATCCTCATTGTTTCCTATTTTCTATCTCTTTCCATTCTCATAATTTCTTTACCTATATAAAGGAGCCTCCACCATTGTATTGTGTACGAGTTGAGAGAGTATTATAAAAGTGATGTAGCCCTTTGGGCTCTTTATGCGGTGGATGTAGGCCCTAGTGGCTGAACCACATAATATCGGTGTGTTCTTCTTGTTTCATTTCTCTCTTCACTTCTATTTTATTATTTACAACAGGGATTGATCTCTATTTTTATCAAGCACTACTGCTTGAGTGGTATTATTGTGCATGTAATTTTGTTCAAGCCTTTTAAAAATTATATATTACTCAAGCCTAAGAGCTTATGGTTTTTATTTTATGGGGTTGGAGTCTTGGATAGTTCGTTGGTCACATTTTGCCTCCATTGCTTGTGTCTGGCTTCTGGATCTGCTACTATACTGGCTTTAGCATCTGCCACACCATATCCATGGGTGATAACTAATTTAAAAATGTGGCAGTAGTTGGAGCCATATGTTCTTCCATAATTTGGAAGTCACTGTTCCCAACCTGCCACCTCACGTATGGCTAGATCAAGATTGATTCTATGCTAGATGATAAAGATGAAATTTTACTATTGACATTATTATCAACTAAAAGCTTTTTGTGAATGCATGTCTATAAAAGGATAAACAAACTTATTAGTGAAGAAATTTTAGAGAGTATAAGTAAAAAATTCTGTTAATAAAAGATGATTCAATGATTTTATCACATTTGATTTGGACCGAGTGGCATCAAAGATTTTAAAGGTGAATGACAAGCTTCACCTACAAAGCCCCAAAAATTTCTTCCTCCTTTTGAATTATGTCAAATAATATATTTTTGGGTTTTGTGCTTTAAATCCGTTGAATTTCATGTGAAGAGTGGATTGTGGGCCAAATATTTCTTTGTGCATTGTAATTGAGATTTAACTTCTGTTTCTTTGTTTTAGAAGTTTTAAATGGAAGTTAGTTGAGTTGGTTTTCTGCTTATAATTATTTGATAGAGTTAATTTCAACATGCTATTGGAATCATGGAATTTTACACATTTTGGATTGACATCCTTCAGATTTACCTTTGGTGGATATTGTTTTGACATGCCTGTTTCTTAATTATTTCATGTTTCTAAATGAAGATTTTAGTTACAGGTGATCCAGAAAAGGTATATATATATATATATATATATATATATATAATATACTGAGGCAGGTTACTATGATTTGCAGGGGATGGATCAGGTATATATTACCTTCCATTTTTTTGGTTCTCGCTGTTCTCATGCTCTGGCGTAGGCATGCCAACAAAGGCAGTCCATTGGAAGCATTCAAAATCATAGCTCCCCCCAACAAAAATGCAGTAGAGCAGCTGCTGACATTACAGGAAGCCATCACCCAAGTTGAGGGTCTAATTCAAGCTGGAAACATTACTCTACTGAAACTAAGAGCTCTCCTATTTGCTGCACTTCCTCAGGTATTTGTCTAACCAATACTCGATGATATGTGCCTGTTTCTTTGAAGCGATGCTAAAAGCCTAGAATAAACTTGGCTCATTTCTCCATAATATGGTTTCTTGATGTGAAGTCAGATAATTTTTAAGCAACAATAGGAGTCTGTCCCAAATTTTACTAACTGTTTTATTTCAGGGAAAAAAATCACGTACATACTGGTTTGTAATATGTCTCTCAGTGTATTAGTCTCCATCTCACTAAATGTACTTTGGGTGGTATTGGGGGGTATGCCTTGGATTTATCTAATCCCCAAATCCGAGGATATGGGAACAGAATGAAATATTCAAATTGTTCAGAATTGTTCTGTTATTTTTTACAATATAATAGTGTTTTAAGTAAGATGGTCACTTCAGGCACCCTTATAATAAAGGATCATACTAAATATTTTATTTAAACTAAATTTGAATAACCAGATATGTTATTTTGTTGCATACCCCTGTACACATACCCTTGACATGTGTTCAATATGGGCAGTCCCACACTCGGAGGGGCCCATGTAACATAGACTCCTTAATGCAATTGTTCGAATACGGTTCGCAATCCGAATCTTGTGATTCAATTTGATTTAACTCCTCTTCAATATTAATCACCAGGTTAATACCATATTGTAAGGAATCTGGATGAATCTATCTGAATCCAAAGGGAAATACACGATCCACAATTCAGAAAAGATTTGTGTGATTCCAGTAGCCCGCAGAGCCCTACAGACAAAATATCTCGCTTTCTATTTTATACTTCTTTTTTCCCTTTCAAACTAAGCTCCTCCAGGTTCATTTATTATTTGTGTCTCCTCCTCTTTTGACGTATTGAAGATTATAAATTACTTTTTTCTTTTTGTTTTTTCTGAAACAAAATTTGATCTCTACAAAATTCCAAATCAAAACTGTTGTTCTTCACGCTTGCTGAGGGAATCTTAACTTTCTTTTTTGAATTAGAAGTGGTTTTTGTGTTTGCCTTTGAAGTTATAATTTTATTAGAGTTTGGATCATTTCTTTTTAAGAAAATGGTGTGGGTACCAAAGAAGCATGATTGCATATGCTACAAAGGCAAAGCATGATTTGAAAAACTTTGGCAGAGATAGTAAAGAAGTGGGCTGAGAATCTGCACACCATAGAAGAAAAGAAGTGTAGTAAAATTTGGAAAGTGTAGACATAAAAGATACATATATGCAAAAAAAGCAGTTAAAAAGGTGGAAAGAGACACCAAGTCCGGACCACGTGAAGACCTTTATCCTAAATTAGGTGCAAATGATTAGTAGAAGAGTGTCGACAATCTCAAAAATCTAAGGGAAAGAAAAATTGGAAAGTTTAATAATTTAAAAAAGTTCTCATGAGTAATAATCTGAATGTGTTGGGGAAAAGAGTAAATCAGATAAAGGTAAAAAGTTACTTTGAGAAGTTGACTGATCATATAGAAAACTTAGGTTTAAAAGAATATGGTAATCTTATGCAGATCAGAAAAAAGGCCTCTTCGGAAAATGAAAACACAGGGCTTTAAGATTAAGTGATGGGGAATGATGGCGTGCCTCGGCTAACAAACAACTAAAAAAATGTAATATAAGTGGTGAAAAAAAATATTTTAAACATAATATATATGTATTAAACATCTTACTTGACGGAAGTTTACCCTATGCTACTATTAATGCCGAGACATTCTTGGCTAATTGGATTACATGCATTTTCCCTGAGATAGAAAATGACAATCACACTGGTCCACCTTTGTCCTAGTGGCTTTAGGTCTTTTTTTCCAAACCCTAGGTCAAGGTTTCGAGACTAGTAGAGAAAAAAAAAAGAAAAAAAGAAAAAAAAAAGAGAATCACACAATACTCATCCATCCAATTGAATATTGTCCTTAATCATCAGGATAGTTGTGGCTGGGTCACACACAACTTGCCTATGGAATCACTCTCAAAATAACCCATTAACTACCAAGTCTTTTCACTGTTCTTTACACTTTATACTTATCAATGAATATTACTATTCAAATTATTAATAAAACTTAAGATTGTAGAGGTTCATTTAGTTGTCATATACGTTTCTTTGTCCTCCTGTTCCTCAATATCATGCAATGCTCAAGTTCAAACAGTTCATGTCATCTTTACTCTCACCTTAATCCAGTATTGTTTATCACGTAACTCTTCCATTTGATGTCTTGAATTCTCTAATCCTTCATTTCATGATTATTTGATCCTTGAGTGTTCTTGCCCAACTCTATGGATTCTACTTTTTTTAGTATACAACCTACATAGTATCATAGCTACATAGAGGATTGATTCTGTCAGAAACTGACCAATCAACCTTTCTATAATTACTGATAAGCTTTATGTTCCTATAAAAGGAATTTGATGAACTTTCTAACTATATATAATTCACTTAATTTGAATTTTGTTTGACTCTTCAGTTATTGTCTAAAAGTTTGACCACCTGCATAGCAACATGGTCAGTCGTGGATCTGCCCCTAAGTTGTGGAGATTGGTACCCAACTCTCTCACTGTGAGAGGACTGATTTCTAAGGGCATGGATTCTTCCCTAGCCTTCTGGTCACCATGGGATCAACCCTGGCCTTAAAAAGGACCGATCGTGGTTTAAATTCCATACTATATGAATTTTCAATCCCAAATGTCATGTTCAGGCATTTGGACCTATTCCCAAGGCCTCTATTTCATAATTTCTCAACTTTGAAGACCATAATTCATCATTCTACACTTCTATATCAATTTAAATCTGAGTTGATTACTTGATTAGTTTAATCTTTCTGGCAAATGGGCGAAATTGTAAATCTGTGGGGGATTTTGTGGCTCTTGCTGAGTTCTTATTCTTTTGGGTAAATGGGCGAAATTATAAATCTGGGGGATTTTGTTGATAGTGTGAGATTATAGGTAGCCACCTTTGGCTTTTGTATTTTTTCTCGGGAGTGCTCTCCTCTTGAGTGCCTTTAATGAAATTTTACTTGTCGTTAAAAAAAAAAGAGTTGATTAGTTTGATCTACATTATTATATTGAATAATATTTTATATTTGGTATATGTTCTAACTCTAGCTCTGATTGTTCTAAACATATGAATAATTCATAATCCTCGTACTATCATTTTTAATACAATGAATGATTCCTAAATTAAACTTCTATTTTATCATGAGACTTGTATACTAAGAATGAACAAATGTAGTTATCTACACAAAATTTTACATCCACAGCCACACAAGGAAGCAAGATTGATCTATCACTTGCCTGTTTACCATTTCGGGTTTGTATACTTTTCTTAAACAATTACAGAAATCGTTACTCACTCTTACAATCGTTCACCTGTCTCTCTCTCTGCTGAAGAGAATAAGTAAGAATTAAACCCTAATTCATTAGGTTCACTATTTATGTATGTCCGCCTCCCTGTTACTATCCAACTTAACTAATATTTCGATTTTAAACTCATCCTATCCTAGTTCGGATTATCCTTATGCAAAAGCAAATATATATGCTATTATACACTTAAAAGATCCAATTATCAAATCTCCTCAGGCACCCAAATAAGTGCTTGAAAAATGTTGTAATTAGATGTAGGATTGCATCAATAATCAACATTAATTCTTCTCCTTTTGCCTTAGTGAGTACAGTAATAACTAAGAAACCTCTCAGAACATTTATCCCTATTATAGTATCATCAATTGGCATAATATCATCAATAAATAGAAAACATTATGAAACCTCTCCGTGAACATATTAATGTTAAAAAGAGTATCTAAATTCAAGAGGGTTTAAGATAAGTAGAACTAAACTGAATGTAGAAAATATAACTTTAAAAAGTTAGGAATCCATGTGAGGGTAGTGAAAATCAAGGGTTAAAGAGATTAAAAATGAAAAAAGAAAAAGAAAAAAAGAACAGTTTTGTTCTTGATTATCTTAAAGAGGATGGGTTTAGAAGAGAGATTTTAGAATACTATGTGATTGACATGTAAAGGTAGATTTAGTAAGTATTACATGAGCTATACTTTTTGGGAATGGATTTTAGCGCTAAGAAATATCATGTTCATACCATGAGTATGTTGAGGTCCAAATGTTGAGATCATTGTGTGGTGGGACAAGAAATGATAAAGTTAGAAATTAATACATTCTTAAGATGGTGGTAGTATCACTAATTAGAGATAAATAAAAGAGTCAACTACGATGATATGGTCAAGGGCAGTGAATAACAATAATGCATAGTAAAGAAGAGTCATGTGATTCACATTTAGGTAATGTTAGGGGAAGAAAAAGAGCAAACTTAACATATGAGGTAGTAGATATGTAATACTGTGTGGTATTACTTAAGTTTTGGCCTTGAATATAGTAAAATGGCAAAACCAGATTCATTATAGTTGACACCAAATAGTTGGACAAGGGTTCGTTGAACTAAAATTGATTTATTTGCATAACTGATTTATGTTTTTATTCTCTGGATCATCAATGTATCTACAATTAGCTATATGAACATAATTCGTGATTGTAACAATGATATATATAGTTGATAGGAGTCCTAATTTGACAATATAGACCGTTGATATGTGTCCTATGTGACAAATATGTTCTCTCATATTTGTTGCATGGCTTATACATTCCCCTTGACCAGTAAAGTGATGTGGTCTATAAATTCTTGTTGTGGGAGAGCCCATATAATCTTTTGCCACTCTAGGTGCGTTTTATGAAGTTGCGAGGTACAATTTTGTTCTCCAGTGGATTGAAAAGTCGGTTTTCTCATTTTATATATGTTACTATTCATTTTATGAACTGAAACCCATATGGAGAGCAAATAGGCTTCCAAAACTTGGCACCATGATGTAACTGTGACTGAAAATGAAGATGGTTGAGACCAATGCTTCTGTTTTACTTTTCTGTTCTGCAAAAATCCTGGTACACATTATTCATGAAGACGCAAGTTGTTATTTTTTCTGTAGATAACACAGTCATGTTGAGTATCACATTGATTCTTTCGGAGTTGTTTTATCGTTTGTTTACATCGTCAGGCCACGGACAAGCTTGCTCTATTGTTGGTTCTCATGGCTGTGCTGTTGGCATTAGTACCTCTGAAATACCTAATATTGTTGATTTTCCTCGAGGCTTTCACGAGGGAGATGCCACTGAGAAAAGAAAGTAGCGACAGATGGCTGAGGCGGGTTAGAGAGTGGTGGATTAGGATACCAGCAGCTCCTGTTCAGCTAATCAAACCTGATGACAAGAAAAGGAAATGAATGGTCCAGTGAACGCCATTTCATTTGTGCATGAACAAGACCTGCGAAGACTAATTTCTGATTGTGCATATTTCAGGATCTTTAGATATCCATTTGTATGAGAGAAGATTAGGGCCCGAAAGCATCTTATGTCCATTTTATATATATATATAATTACTAATTTGCTATATATACATCTCTGTGTGTGTGTATATAAATAAATATAAATATGAAGGTAAGCCTTGGCATGATAAGATTGCTCCGTTGTGACTTGGAGGTCATGAGTTCGAAATAAGGAGAGTCAATGATTTTGTACAATATGTGAATCATTAGATAACTACACTTGCGTCCTCAAGTGACTCAGTTATTCATTTAAATAAGCATAAACTAATTTATATATAATTAAGTAGACGGAAACTCAAAATTCTCATATGTTGAACTATTATCCTGTTTGTTTTTCTTTATATACTCGTATATGCATTATCACTTTGGGTGATTAGCATCTCAACATCTTTACAATAATTTCAAATCAGTCAATGAATCTAGAATTCTTCATTTTTCTTGGAAAAATGGGAAGAAATGGGAAGGGGAAAATGAAACGTTGAGCTTTAAGAGGCTCTGTGATTGATAACGGCATGGATATAAAGGATTATAACCCTTAAACACACATTATGGACATTACATATCATGTATATAAAAAATAAATATTATACATACTTTGATAAGTAGTATATATAGATATATATTTGGTTAACATTTGGATAAATGAACGAATTTGGGTATATTTCAAATCAGTCAATGAATCTAGATTTTTTCATTTTTAATCTTTCAATCTTGACAACAATACGTATGTAGCATCCGAACATGAAATACTCCTACCATTTTGTTCATACATTAGCTCAATCATGCACTATCAGCATCCAACACAAGAAATATATTTATATTTAGGGTAAGAACATGTAATACTCATACTGTTGGACCTAATGGAGTCATACATTCATGTGGCAATAGACCTGGGAGGGAGTCAAGGAGGGTTTTTCTAGTTTTGATCATGGTTCATTGACATTAATTAATTGATCTTTAGCTAATATAATCAATGAACGAACTATGTAATCTAACCGTAAAATCAAGTAAATTAATGCGAGAAAATAAAATCCTAACGAGAAAAAGTTGGGCCATTACTTTGCTGCTGACAAATTCATAAACGAAGGGTGAAAAAGTTGGGCCATAATTCATAATCGAAGGGTCTTTTTGACAACCACTTATTTTTCGTATTTTTTGCTTCAGACAGTAAATTGTTGCAAAACAAAATACAGAAGCTTGTTTGATAACATTGTTGCAATTTAAATTGTGCCAATACGTTCTTTCCGGTTGTTTCTACACTGTAGCAAAAGCACTGTAACAATTAACATACCCTTAAAATAAATAAATGAATATATAATGACAACTACCAAACATGTTTTCAAGTCTCCTCTTCAAAATATTCTTACAACAAATATGCTTCTTCAAAATATTCTTACAACAAAAATGCTTCCGAGCATTATTGAACACACACCTAAGCAAAATATTCTTACAACAAAAATGCTTCCGAGCATTATTGAACACACACCTAAGTACAACAAATATGCTTCCGAGCATTATTGAACACACACCTAAGCAGAAACGTTACTTTTATTTCGAGTCAAAATAAAAGTACGAAACAAAAGCAAATGCCAAACATACCCTAATAGAACTAATGTGACTTATCCTTGAAACAACGTTCATGCCGATTCATACAGAAAACCCTACGGCTGCTCGTCACTAGTGCAATGGGAATGATCCAACTTATACAGTGATCTTCAATACTCATATTAACCACATGAACAAACCTGTTGTTTTTTATGACATGAATATTCACAAGTTTGTTGTTCTTTTGAAATTGTAAACACAAACTAATAACAATCTTTAAAACCACATACAAATAAAATACGCAAGTGCGTATGCAAGACCCATTCTTCCAATATACAACAATTGTTCAAGGCTCCAAAAGGAAACAATTATGGCCCTATTCTGCCATGTGGACCAGCCGATCATTGGTTTAAAACTCTCGAAGCCTCTAAAGACCGAGTCGATAGGGTAGGAATCGATCCTTGGAATCAGTACTTCAATGAAATATAGACTTGCAAAATCCCTCGAAATGGTAAGGATGTGAACTAAATCAATAATTAATTAAATATTAAATTTGAGTACCACAAAGATGCAAAATAATAATACATTTCTGCATTTAAGAAATAATAATTCAGGCGTAACATTACGAGACTTCTGTTGCTCCATTCCTAGGTTAAATACATATACATCATTTGAAGGGATGCTATCCCCCCCGCTGCCTGATGTTTTAAAATCAAGGAAGCATGAAACAAAATATGGTCTCTCCCATTAGCTAAAAAAAAACTAACTGGAGGAGAGAGAATGGAACCGTCAAATGTTATCTGGCCAAAATTCCCTGAAGAAGGCCTGCTCAAATTCCTTCTCCTTTAGCCGCTCTTCAAACTCTTGCATCTTTTTCATCCTTTTAGAAATGGCCTTTGCTTTCTTTTTAGAAGGCACCTGATATAAGATGTGACATCAGTAGAAACAGAGAGAAGGCGAAGCAGAATGGATTTTTTTTTTTTTTTTTTGGGAAAGTGAAGCAGAATGGATTTCCTTTTAGGTTTCTAACCATGTACCATAATAAATGAAAATCAACAATGCAGACATGTCATAACTCATCTAAAATGAAATAATTGGATGGCCAACTCCTTGATCAGAATAAACTTACATGCTGAAGTTTTATCTAGTTGCAATATAAAGCAGTGCTACATGAGGGCATTCTGGGCGCGGTGAGCTTGTGCCCTCATCTATCAGATTGAGCGTGTTAAGTTATCTTGCACTCCGTCCAATGGATGGGACACAAGTTCACATGAAAGCGCCCTAATCATAGCATTTTCCATTGCTATATCACAAAGATTCACTAGTGATTGAAAAGTCAAACTATACAACTCTTTTCTTGGTGAAGCTAGACTATCAAAACAATATAAAAACATATTTTAATTGCCTTTTCAAATAAATATTACATACTTTTATACTACTTGCAAATAAACATATGCAATTACATATAGAGGCTAAGCACATTAAGTACTTCCAGACATAATTTGCTGATGTGTTGAATTAAGATGATTAAAAATGGAAATTTCTTCAGTTTTGCACGATTGATTTTGATGAAAATTTTGTATGGCGCATTCTTCCCCCCCTCCCCCTCCCCCTCCTTTTTTTTGATAAAGTAATATTTGTATTAAAGAGCGTTCAATGGGGAATGTGCATGATGCATTCTTCTTATGTTTGTTTAGTCGTAAACAAAATAGATAAATAAATAAATGAAATTTAAAATTTTCAGTAATCGAAGAACATTTTTCAATATTTATTTATTTATTTTTATTTTTTTACTATTTTGATTAGTGGTATGATTAATTTATGCATTCTTCTTATGTTTATTTAGTCATAAAAAAAATTGAAATGAAGTTTAAAATTTTCAGTAATCCAAGAACATTTTTCAATTTTTTTTTCCTATTATGATTAGTTTTATGATTAATTTATTTTGGTTTAGGATGAACTTATTCTATTTGAAGCATTTTTCCATGAAAGAAAAAATTGTCAATTCCAATGCTTCAAGCACCATTGGTAAAAAACCAAGCATCAGACTCTGATTTTCGCTAATCTAGTCGGCCCCAAGATTTCTCAATGTTCAAAACATGATTTTTCTATGCACCATTGACCTCCAAGCCATGTAAAACCCCCCATAACTTCTCTCATGCACTCTATCATCCTTCTTTCAGCCTTGCAAACAAAATTCCCAAGAATTCTTTTGTTCGTCTTTCTAGTTCTTTAATACATAATCTTTACAAGAGATGGAACTTTGGCTTCTCAATTGTTCTCTTGAACCATTTTATCATTTTAGTCCTTTTCTATCTGTCACTTGCAACCAAAGGCTTTCAATGCTTTAACTAGAAAGGTCATTAACCGATGCTGGTCCAGCACTTCTATGTGGGGTGCTTTCCTTAACTTGAACTGTGACTGCTGAATTCTCAAATCAGCCTCTCTTCCGAGGGGTTCAATTTAACTTGTTTCATAGTTTAGTAAATCTCTCACATTTTGTTCGCCTTTTTTCATACTTTTCTAAGAACTCACGTAAGCTCTCTAGTTATGTCCATTACTGAATAACATATATAGATATATGTATATAAAGATATAACAAATAAACAGGTAAAACAAATATTCCAGATTTTTGCAAGTGCTAATGAAACTTACTTTGTCATTTTTCCCATCGGAAGCGACCTTCTCAATATTTTCTGAAAGTTGTGGCGTCTTCTTCTTTACTTTATCTGCACCCAACCCTCGCTTATTCTTCTTCAAATAAGCCTGTATAGGCTCTAGTCTCCCCTGTTTGCACCATGAATTAATTAATTACACTCACATAGAATTACAAGCAAATTGAGGTTAAAAGGACAACACAAAGTGAATTAAAATAGAGAATAGCTACTACATAAAGATGCAGGAAGAATTAAATATTTATATCCTCCAACCAGGAAAAAGGAGTAGTTTCTAATAACTTGATGGAAAATATTATTCTCATATCCAAATTCAGGTCCCAACACAAAAATTACCATATTAGAGTCTAAGTTCAATAGATCAATGCATTTAACATGCCTTCAGCATCATAATCCAACTTACAGAAGACTTTCCTTCTACCAGAACACAATTCTCAAAAGAAGTGAGGCAAAAAAGTAAGATAGGAAATCAAAACAACCTTCAAAGATACTTTCTGATACACGATAACAAAGCTAGTTCACCATCAAAGTAATGCAATAAGATTTGAAACAACTTAATTATAATGTTTTCTCACTCGATGTCAAGTCAATTCATGTAATTAATTGGGGTAAAGCAATTTATATGGTAGCTATATGTTGGTCAAAGAAAAGTTGCATAACAGCCAACAAGTTTCATATTCCTATAACATCATCATCCATGAAAAAGGCCTGTGAAACAACTATTTGTATACCTTGTGAAAACACCACATATGAGATTCTTTTAGGGATTATTATCCTATGCTATCTGGAATAGCTTATGCCGACAAGAGTGTCCGTATCGACATGACACAACACGGACACGGGATGACAAAAACACACAAAAAGGATGTGTGGGTTGACTGGTTGACGTTTGTGAAGGATTGGGATTTTTTTTTTCATGTTTTATTAAGCTCACGTTCCAAAATAGCCTCTTTGAAAGGTTCAAGATGTCACACCCCCAAACATGTAAAGCTCTAAAACCTGAGCTAATCTCAAGATCAAAAATCCAAATCATCGAGTGTTATTGTAGCTATGAATGTTAATGTCACAAAATTTAAAATAAATCAATTAAGTAGTCCCACAAATATAGAGGTCAAGCTACTTGCAAATTCACTTCAAATAGTCTAGAGTCACAACATTATTAATTACAATAACATAATAGTTTTTTTTAATAAAAGTCCTAAAGCCATAAATCTTGTAAATCTTGTAAAAATAAGTCAACTATCAACCATTATTTTGCAAGTTGGATCAAATGTTGTATTAACTTTTCTTTCCTATTCTATCAATATCAATGTAGAATTGAATGGGTATTTTAGGAGTATGAGGAGTTTGAGGCAAGGTGATCCCCTCTCACCTTCAGTCTTGTCTATCTATGGATGTTCTCTTTGGTATAATTGCTCTAATATAGACCAATGCCCTTTCAGATATTACTAGAGATGTCGAAAGAGAGAATTTCATATTCATGTTTCACAGATGACTTATTGTTATTTGCTGCAAGTGACCCTCAGTCAGTTGCAACTCTAAATGCTTCTCTTCAGGTTTTCAGCAGCGAGACAAGCCTCAATCCTATTAGCAAGAACAGATGTGTCTTCATGTCAAGAAAATGACTCAGATGCTGATGCTATTAAGTAGATTCTTAATTTCCAGAAAGAGGTATTATCTATTGAATACCTAGCAGTGCCTTTAATCACTTCAAGCTTGCAATATGAAGATTGCAACTCTCTGGTTAGTAGGATTACTTATAGAGTTAATCATGGACCAACAAGTTCCCATCCTTCACGGATACTTATGTCTCTCCAACTTAAAATTCAGGCCACTTTGTAACTACATCTTATATCACCTTCATCACTCTATTTTCCAGGACAACAGGTAGGGCAGTTAATTATACCAAGCTACCTCCAAGTCAGTTGAAGTTCTGTTTGTCACAAGCACGCTTAACATAATTCATCGACTAATATGAGCTGAGCTTGAGTCAAATACTTGGGCTTGTTAGTTAGTTAGTTTTATTTTTTTCATGGCTCATTAGTTAAATAAGAGAACATAATCAACCAACAATTCGGCTTAGGGAAGCTCGGACTTTGCAACATATGTAATATGACTAATAGCACAATGACAACAAATTCAGATCATATTTAATAGGCTGTTTCACAATTTTCTATTCTCTCAGTGTCATTCTCAATCTATTTGAATTTCCTATGGCCTAAGAGTCTAATAATATGAAAATGCACTAGACGAGGCTCTCATGGATCAGAGTGAAACCAATGAATTTGACCTAGGGGAGGGAGAGGGCGAATAGGTCTTATAGAATATAGATAGTTTCCAACTTTCAACTATCTTTTCAATTTCAGTTATTTTAATTTAAATTCCAGTTAGTTTTTTTTGTGAGGATTAATTCTCCAATTCCAATTAGTTTTTAATATCAATCAATCAAACCACAAATAAGCATAAAACAGGAAGTAGAGTAAAGAAGAATGAAGATGCATGATTTTCCGTGAAAAACCCTAGAAAAACACTGAACCTAGTTCAGTCATACACAATCCACCATCAAGAAAGTGATTACAACTAGGTTCACAGTTAACTCACCCTCGAACCCATAGTTACCTCTAGACACAAATGATGCCAAACTTTCCCCCGAAAGTGTCGAGATCATTTGTTCGATCATCTATAGCATCCGCTACTCACAAATCAGCTTCTCTAATGATTGCTCGCCCATGTCTGCTCTGTTATCCGGTTGAATAGGATTTTATTGAAAATATGCTCTTGTAGAGTGTTCAATCACATATGGTCATTGGGAAAACCTAGATTGAATAATCTCACAAGCTCTCTCTCTCTAGGACTTTTCTCTCTAGAATATGATGAAGCAACATGGAGCACATGTGACATAAATTTGAATCAAATGCATTTGCAGCATCGGGGTTCCATGATCAATTTTCTTGTAGATGGAAAGAATATTTCTCAAAAGCTGAGAGTTACTTTTCGCTTGTACTAGTAGCTACATATGCAACAAATGATGTCAACAATGTATATGGGAAACTGAACTAACAAGTTTTTAAATTTACCAAAAAGAAATCATGACACATATCAAAGCAGTTCCTGTAAGCTGGCAGAGTTAATACAATACTGTAGAAGGATATAATAACTCTGAAATTCTATTCAATGAATTGGAAGAGTGACATTGAGGACAAGGCAGGAAAAAAAAAAAAAAACACACACACACACATTATCTCAATGACATAAAAGATAAGGGAAGTACTCAATAAGGAATATCATTATCAGCCAAATTATAACAAAGTGCAAGAACATAAAATGCAGACAATTAATTACGCAATTAGAGAATAAAACAAACACAGGATGAACCCATTATTAGTTTCAAACTCATTAACAGAACATTTAAGTAGTACCAACTATTAAATATCATAAACAGCTGTAAGAACTGATTAGAATGAACATGTAAAAATTGCAAATATATAAATGAAAAAATAAAAATAAAAAAGGATTCAGAGAGAGAAAGGGGCAAGGGCACCTGCTCAGAGATACCTAGGCCGGTTCCTTCTTTCCAACCATGTTTCTTCAGAAGCTGCAATATTCCAATCATATGCCAACAGTCAAAATCGTTCCACTCATATGACAGAACAACAAATAGATGGAAAACACATACACATGCTGCACACATACATATAACACACATATATATTTATGTGCGTGTTTATGCATGTATGTAGTTTCTGATAATTACAGAAGTAAACAAAACCCTAATCTAGGCAGTTTATGTATGTGTGTTTATGCATGTATGTAATCTGATAATTAAAGAACAAGCAAACAAAACCCTAATTTAGGTAGTGTATACATATGTCCGTGTGATTCCAGATAATTAAATAAGTAAACAAAACCCTAATCTAGGCAGTATATACATAAATATATGTGTGCGTAATTCCAGACAATTAAAGAAGAAGTAAACAAAACCTGGAAACCAATATTAGAGGAATCGATGGGTGTAGTAGATGAAGTGGAAGCCCCGGGTTCATTCCCAGCCCCAATTCCACGGAAACCGTCAACTTCTCTCATTTCCTTTTCCTTTCTTAGTTCATTACCAGCGATTCCCTTTCTATTCAAACACTTTTCCCTTTCCTTCGTCACCTGACCTTTCTGTTGTGGAGTAGTATCATAAAACGATATAAATCGAAATCAGAAATTTACGTATGTTATACGTCGGTGTTTGGCTGAAAAATCGAAATCGAAATCAGAACTCCGATCAACTCAAACTTGATGAAGAATTTTTTTTTTTTTTTTCTTTCCTGAAACTTGATGAAGAAGACTGATGGGATATTATTATTATTAAGAGCGGTTTGAGTCGCCTCCAATTTTTTCTTTTTCCTTCATATGGTAGAGTTTTTTCTTTTTATGATTTTCTAAAGGATAATTTAGACAGACCTCCCTATAGTTTGTCATAATGACAGGGATCTCCTCTCTAGTTTAAAAATTTACACAAACATCTTAAAAAATGAAACTAGTCTATATGGACCTTCCCTCCTAGTGACGGACCGTCAAATAGACT
>JAOTQH010000011.1:4996511-5012568 GCA_025631255.1 Cornus kousa | reverse complement strand
GACTAATGTGTTGTGATGAAACCAAGGAATCATACTATACTGCTTGTCCAGCTTATCTGAAAAAGAAACAATATGCTTATTTTTTATTGTGTTTGGTCTTCTATCTAACCTCTCTGTCTATCTTGTTTTTCTAATTAGACTATGTTTTATAGGTTTGGATACATAGGTTGGGATCAGAGCAATCAAAAGACTCTTGCCTTTATCATGAAAAGGATGACATGTTTTCCCTCTCTCTTGAGGTGTCTGAGAGCAAGAAATTTTTGTTTGTTGGATCTGAAAGCAAAATTACCAGATTTGTCTTCTACCTTGATATTTCTCAGTCTGAAAATGGGCTTATGGTTTTGACACCTCGTTTGGATGGCATTGACACATCAGTAAGCCATCGTGGAAATAATTTTTTCATTAAGAGGAGAAGCGAAGATTTCTTTAATTCAGAACTTTTAGCCTGTCCAGTAGACAACATAACTGCAACCACAGTTCTTCTTCCTCACCGGGAAAGGTATTAGAGACTCAGCTTTCTTGCTAATTACTATTGTGGCGTTATTCAATATATTGTTTTAGTTCTATGCAAATTATTTTTAACGCTCTTTAATACATTATTTACTTATAAAAAAAAAATTTGTTCTATGCAAATTGTAGTTTAACCTTCATATTAACATAAAGGCCTGGCATTGTGGATCTGTTGATGTTAATACTGTTGTTTCTTGTGAGGCTACCACAACATTATGTATCTCATGAGAGAGGGAGGAAGGGAGGACAAGTGGATCCAATCAAGAGAGGGGTAGGGAAGGAAGAACCACTGAATCCAATGAAAAGGGTTCTTCAGTCTTCTCATTAAGGTCCCGACTCAAGGAAGTGAGGGAGGATCAGTTGATCCAATAAAGAGAGGGAGGGAGCAGTGGATCAAATTAAAAGAGTTTTTTTCACTCTTCCTGAGGTCCTCACTCAACGGAGCTCCAACCTCTTGCCACTAATCTGGTTAAAAACCTCAATATTTCTTTTATTTTTCCTTCCCCTCTTTTCTATCTTCTCTTTTGCTGTTTTTTGAAATCTCAGCCGCTGTTCTGCGTTACTGGTTTTGTATATAGCTGAGGAATGTAACTCACCTTTCCTCTTTTGAATTGGTCAGTTCTTTAATTAATTGAGGACTCGTTCAAATTATTCCTTGTGCATCTGAGGCAAATTTAAAAATGTTAAAGAATGTTGAAACAGTGGAAGTCATATAATGAATGGAGAAATAAATATGGTAGATGACCCAATGGACATTTGAGCTATTTTACTTAGGTCTTGCCTGGCTGGTATGTTTTACAACCATGCGTACACCAATTATGCCTGTTTCTGTATTAGTTATTCAGACATGTTTCGCTCAGTTAGTCTGTTTGGATTTAGTTAGCTTACATTTTTTACTGGTGAAGAATGTTGGGAACAAATCCACACTTGATGACTTCTGGTCTTTTATCTCAAGAAGTATTATTTTTTACTAACTCATCATTGACACAGATAATATTGAATTACTATATATCCAAATTGTATTTTAGATCTTATTCCTATCTAACCAGTACCAAATTCTTCTTCTTTATATTGGAATGGTATATATGTTTAGGTTCTCCACTGTAGATAACAACCTAAAAGTGAGAACTGGGAAAATTTTATTACCTGAAATTGTGCGCACACAAAAATAGAGAACCTGTTATGATAATTTGATGGTAATTTTGCAAGCTTTGTTATGTATAATGATCACGTGTTATACTTGTTCTCTTAAACTTGAAGGCAAACTTCATCCTAACTCTAATAGTAGTGTTTGTACTTGAATGCAACTGCTTTAATTGAATGATCTTGAGACAAGCATATCTGCCTAAGCACCGTATAGCTCACTGTCTGAGGAACGACCTTAAGAAAACTAGCAACTTACTAGGCAAAATCCGTGTTGTATGTTTTAATGCACAACCATATAACTCACCGTCTGAAAGTTGTTCTGTTTGCTTGTCTTTGTTGTGATGCTTGTAATTAAGTCCGGTAATTCTCTATAAGAAAAAGAATTATCAGGACAGATTGGATTACACATGCATTCTCTGTTCATCTAACTTGTAAGTATTGCGTGATGTTGTCATTCTGCAAAACTCAATGCACATTTGTATTCATTCTTAGTAATTTGTAGAGAAATGTGATATCTTTTCTGGTCACCATCACAAAGTTTTTCTTTGAGGGGCATTTCAGTCATGAGTTAATTAGTTTCAGTTTTTGTCCAGCGTAAAGATTCAGGGCATACAACTTTTTAATGACCATCTTGCTGTATATGAGCGTGAAATGGGTCTGCCCAGAATAACTATATATTGCCTTCCAGCTGTTGGAGAACCCCTTGAAAGCCTTCAAGGTGGTCGGTCTGTTGATTTTATTGATACCATATATTCAGTTGATCCATATGAATCACAATTTTCTTCCAGCGTTTTACGGTTTGCTTATAGCTCAATGAGGACTCCCCACTCTATATACGATTATGATATGAACACAGGGATTTCAGTTCTGAAGAAAATTCAACCAGTAAGTTAATATTACTTCTCTGCATTGTAGTTCAGTTGTATTTGGCCTCATTATCTAGCACATTCTCTTTCCTATATTTGTGGATACTTTTCAACTTCTTTATTTGTCAAAGAGTTAGTTACTACTGATGGAGATCAGGACATTGCTAGAAACACTTTGATCAATGCATTCTGATTGATCAAGCCTTCAATCCAACTCTACTAGAAACACTTTGATCAATGCATTCTGGTTATGAAAGAAATTTTTCCTGGAACGTCTTGATCGATTGATGTCTTCCGGAAGCACCTCGATCGATTAACCATATGAATGATGCTCACTGCTTCCAGTTCTAAAATCAGTTTTGAACCATGTATAAAACTTAGGGTCTGAAAAGTTATTTTTCAAAAACATTGTTGAAACATGTTTATGAGCCCAACCAAGATCAAACAAAGTCAAAATAGATCTTCTATGGTCAATTTATCTTTGACCTAGATGCGTGATTGAGAACTTAAATTTTCCGCCACGTTCTTTGCACTTTGTGTCTGCCATGTTTGCATGAGTGTCTTGTATGAAAACATATTTGACACATTACAACACCAGTTTTAAGTAGGATTTTGACAACACATGACTCATGTACCTTTCATTCTTCTTTCCAATGTAAATAAATATTTTGTTGAGAATAAATTTGCCAACACGACGTACATAATCAACGCACGACTCATATCCTTGACTTTTGATTTCTAACAGATAAGGTTTCTAACAGATAAGGGGACTTTTTGGGAAATGCTAGATATGTTTTACATAAACTTTTAAATTCAAATGAAATATTTTTGAATTACAATTAGACGTCCAATAAATTTTGGAAGATCAATTTCACTTTTTTGTTTTGTTTTTTGTTTTTTGTCTTCTAAGTATCTACATGGCTATGCCACCATGCCCTAGATTTTTCCTTCTACACAGATAGTAGATAGCGCATGAAATTTGAGACTGATACCTATCAATTTGGTGACAACTATTTCTCGCTGGTTATTAAACTATATTGTTGTCGTTACTTTCTTTAAGGCATGTATGATTGAATATGGATTTATTTATTTATATTTATTTTTCTAATATTTGGCTCAGGTGTTGGGAGGGTTTGATGCCTCAAATTATGTAACTGAAAGGCAATGGGCCTCTGCTCCAGATGGTACTCAGATTCCTATATCAATTGTTTATCAGAAACATCTTGTGAAGCTTGATGGGTCTGATCCATTACTACTTTATGGTTATGGTTCATATGAGGTAATATTTGATTTTATGACTACTTAATGGTTATGGTTCATACAAGATGATATGTGATTCATGAATCAAACAACTACATGTTCAGGCAGAAACACAATTGACGCGGTAGGGACTTGGGGTGATTGTACGCAGTGGACTTGTTAAAATAGCAGAAGTGTTTCGTCCTCATTTTTTAAACTTTTATATGTATAACAGCCCTCTATCAACTCTAAACTCAATTAAAACCTTAAATTTGTGAATCGTATTTTAAAAAACACTAAAATTCAGCCTAAATCATTGATTAATACCACTCCAACCTTTTGTCTTGGCAGTAAGGTATAAAAAAAGAAAAAAAAAAAAAAAAGAAAAAAGAAAAAAGAAGAAGAAGAAGAAGATATAATAGTATTAAAGTCTTGTTTGATACTTGATATAGATTGTTAGTAGATGTTGCCCCGGATCTCTTGATTTACGGTTTTTTCAATTTTTTTTTGAATTTTGGGGCAAGTGTTTAACACACTTATATTCTCATATTATCAAGTGAACACTAATTGACAAATGCCCTAGACGTCTATGACACTAATGTAATTACTGGAGTGTAAGAGTACCATCAGCTTAAACACTTGACTGGAGATTAGTATTAAGGATAAGAAGGCGCTTTCCGAGCAAATTATAGAATATTGCTGCAGATGCAGAAAAACAAAAGAAGAAGAAGAAGAAATGGAAGAGGAGAAATAAGGAGAACGAGAGAAAGAACAAAGAGCAGTGTGCTCTACCTCTGCCTATTCTCTCAAGTTATTAACAATGAAAGTTATGATAATTACAGTAATGCTCCCACTATTTTGTCAATTATATTAAATCCCAACACTCCCTCTCGAGCTAGAACATAGATATTTTTCATGCTCAGTTTGTTATATATTTCTGAATGGTTAGTTTTCCCAAACGTTTCTTCTTGTCTTGGTTGTATTTCAGGATTCTTGTTTAAATTACTTGGTGAATGCTTTTAATATTGCTTCTAATGTTGTTTTCTTCAACAGATTTGCACAGATCCCACTTTCAGCTCGTCAATGCTGTCATTGTTAGACCGGGGCTTTATTTATGCAATTGCCCACATTCGTGGGGGTGGTGAAATGGGGAGGCAGTGGTATGAAAATGGGAAACTGTTGAAAAAGAAAAATACTTTCACAGATTTTATTGCTTGCGCAGAGTATCTGATAGAGAAAAAATACTGCTCTAAGGAAAAACTTTGCATCAATGGAGGAAGTGCAGGGGGATTGCTAATGGGTGCTGTTCTTAACATGCGGCCGGATTTATTCAAGGCTGCAGTAGCCGAAGTACCATTCGTTGATGTTTTGACTACAATGCTTGATCCAACTATTCCTCTTACTACTTCAGAGTGGGAGGTAATCTCTTTTTCTGTTAAATTTAATCACTTGAACTTGTTGTCCTTAAAAACAGTCAGAACTGCATTGGTGGTGAATTGGCTGGAAATTTTGTTTTCCATTCAGAAGATTTGTGTAGAGGATTGGTGCTAAAGTTTGATAGGTTGAATGAAGTCTTCATTAATCTGACCTCCATCACATTTTACAGCCCAAAAGGAAAAGTGTATATGAATCAGATTGTCATAATCTAATGTTTGTGACCTTTTGGTCTCCGACATCATTTTGGCAGGGGCCACCAGATTATGGATTCCGTACTGCTCATGGCTCACAATAGTTGAGCCAAAAGTCCTGTACCTATGATTGTAGGTTTGTCAGGGAAGTGGATTTAAGTAGTGTTCATAGAAGATGCAGGAATTCATAAGCCATTGCTGTGTGCTTCCTTGACTAGGCATATAGCCACATATCATTATTAGAATTCAGATATGTATTGAAGGTGAACTGTTGGATAAATGTTCTACAATATTATGGGATTGGATTCAGATATGCAAATAAATATTTATATAAATATGTCTGTATGTGTATTATCAGATAATACACGTATTCATCAGATATACAGACGCCCCACCCACCCCCAAAAAGCGAAACAAAATATCATGAATTTTGCTTTTGTAAGAGAAGATATGTGTCAACATTTGATCCCGTCGTATTTGGTAGCAATCCTGCCATACAAGTGACGGATCACTAGTTTGGTGTATCTGTCACTTATCCCTCCAACTATAATCTTCTCAGCGAAGAACCGACTGGTTACATGTAGTAAGTGCATTTGTTCAAATTTTAAAGATAGCAGAAAGATTAGAAGACTAGTTTGTTATGGTTGATGTCACTATGTGTGTAACTCCAACAGGTTGGAGTCGTTGGACCCTAGCTCAACCTAACCAGAGGCATGTTTTGATAAAGTTCATTATCATTTTTTGTAACCTAAGCAAACTTTGAGGCCCATAATGCTTTGTAAAACTTTGTTAAATAGTTTGAGCATATCGTGCTTAATTTTTTGTTTTTTTATTTTGAATTATTCTATACTCTAGTTACTTTTAAAACTATAAAAACAAATAGAAGAAAGCATATCTTATTGATTTGAAATAATTCTTACATTTCCTCGTGTCATTCAAGAGTTCTGGACACAACATCATGTTAATCCTAGAACCGATATTTGTTCCAAATACTTTGTAATTTTTTAATCCTGCTGCTGTATGCATGGTGCATGATGTTGTTTACCATTGCATGATTCTTTTGGAGTGTTATTCATCAGTGCAAAAAACTGTGCATAACTCCCTGTTTTGCATGAAAATTGGAGGAAATTTTTTTCCACTTGTCCTATTTTGTAATAAACAAGATTTTAGCAACTCAAAACTTTGTAAGACACTATTTTTACTGAAACAACTGTCCAGAAATATCAAAAACAATCTTAAACTAAATCAAATTAGATTTAGCTTATAAAAATTTAGCTTATTCTAATGTGTACGAGCAAAGTCAAAATCAACCCTTGATTACAAAACCATTGCAATCACCTCGTGATCACCATCCAATATTAGTTGAATATGACCAATAATTTGATCAACACTTGTAACCTTAATCAACTTTCTTTTTGACCAAAAACAACGAAAAGGTAAAATTAAAAAATTGCAGCACACTTTGCATGAAATTTTCCAACCAAATTAGAGGAAGTCTAACATTGTACTTCTGAAAGGAAATATAATTTTTTGTCCAACACTTTGCTTGGTCCGGGGTCACATCAACCCGACCAAATCTGCCCAAGTTGCAGCCTTAATGTCATCTTTCACTTTTTGACTTGTAATATCTCCTGGAATGGGATCAGCCAAGTTTGAGGCCCTACAAACCAGTTCTTGAGATTTTTAACAATTTTCTACCTTAACATTCTCATCTTGGTCCCTAGTTCAAAATCTAAAGCTATTTCAGAGGTTGTGTGTAAACCTGAAGATGCTTTTTCATTTGAAGTTGTAGTTCAGTATTTATAGAAATTGATAGCTGATTCCTTCTTATTGTTGTAGGAATGGGGTGATCCTCGTAAAGAAGAGTTTTACTTCTACATGAAGTCATACTCCCCTGTTGATAATGTGAGCATAAAGTAACTCCGTTTCTTTAATTTTGCTTTTGTGAGTTTCCTAAAAACCAGCAAGCTGATAGTGGCCAAAATTGGCACCATTTGAAGTAATTTTTTATTTCTGTAGTTTATTTGACCCTGAATCTGCTATTAGCGATTGTATACTGTACTCTATCTTTATTTTGTGCAGATCAAAGCACAAAATTATCCAACCATTCTTTTTAAAACTGGTTTAAATGGTAAGTTGGTTGAAAAGCTTTTGTATTTTAGTTTCTTCAATATTAGTAGAGGTTGCCCTTTCCAATATAAGATAGTGCAGAGGGAAGAATATAAATGGGGCAATATTATTCTTATTAATGTAAACATGGGGCAATATTATTGTTTATTTTTAATAATTTGGCAGAAGGTTTGCTTGGTGGGATCCATTGAACAGTGGATGCAGATTCGCAATGTGACTTGCATTGTGGATAGATTGGAGGATGGACCATTTTGTTCTCATGTCTGATGCAAAATTCCTTCTCATAGTTTTCATTCTAATAACTTTTATGTTGCAACAGATTCACGTGTTCTGTATTCAGAACCTGCTAAGTTTGTAGCAAAGTTGAGAGATATGAAACTTGATGATAATGTGCTGTTGTTCAAGTGTGAATTCAGTGCTGGGCACTTTTCAAAGTCAGGAAGGTAATATTTTGAGTTTACTTATTTATTTTTTCTTTCTGGTTAAGCCCTTACCTTAAGCCATTCAGTTTTCATCTTTCTGCATGAAGGGGTTAAAAACTTAAAATTTTCCAAACGATGTAGTGATCACAGCATTAGAAGGTAAAACTGATTATAGACCTAATTCTTGTTGGGATCTATAGGTTTTAGCCGAGACTGGTATTTGAAGTGAACTTATAGGGTAGAGCAGAATGAAGAGGCAAGAGAGAATGGTTATATAGTTCTATCAAGGTTGAGAAAATGAACATGAGCTTGAATGGTGGTTTGAACTGTACTACCTTACCTTGCATTAATGTTTATTCCATTCTCATGGATAAGAAATCCTAAAATTATTTAGTTGTTCAAATTCAACAAGTTGAACATTCATTTATCAAATAAACCCAACTTTTGGAGGCAGTCTCAGTTAGGTACCCTTTGGGTTTTGGGCCTTGCTTTTTCATGTTATTGAATACGCAGGAGAAGGCAAATAAAAAGCTTATGGTCAATCTCATGTGTGTAAATATGTGTATATATAGAAGCGAGACAGATTTTATAGTGAAGTTGTTTTACGAACAGAAAATTGTTCACTATTTACAGCTAGTCATGAAAATTTGTCACTTTTTAGCACAAAGTTCTCATTATGAATCAACCTTTTGATGAATCCCGTAGCAGTTAAGAAATATATATATGCAATTCCATTTAGATGACTTAGTAGCAAAAGGAAGATAAAACAAGAAAGAAAGAAATAAAAAAAGAAAAAGAAAGTTAAGGCAGCCAGATCATTTATCTAAGTATCTAACCATAGTACATTGTGTTCAATAATAAAAATAATGGGAGAAAAGAAACATATGCACGCATTTCCTTTTAGATCATTTGAGTAAAGAAAATAGGGTGGAGGGGAATAAAAATGGAAAAGGAAGGCTTAAAGACAGCGATATTATTTATCCATAACCATACTACAATGTATTTAATGACTACAACATAACAAAAAATAAATAAATTTGTGGACTGTGTTTGTGGTTTAGTGTTTATTTTTGCTTTGGTTTTTTAGTTTCTTCTTGTCCATCCTAATTGGTTTGGATTCTTTCTTGTGCCCATTCTTTCTCTATTAAAGGAAGCAACTATATATTTTTCTGGACGCCTTCACCTAATTCTTATTCTTTTTTTAAAATTTTTTTATTTATTTATGTAGTTATTGTACTATTAATTTTTTTGTTAAGAACCAATATTTGCTTTGAGTCTAAGAAAAACTATCTTGTGTAAATAATGTCGAAGGTTATGTCCATTACCCTACATAGCCTGTCCCTCCTAGCATCATTGGTTAACAGGGTCGCATTGGGTGAAGCCAGTGAGGGACATTGGTAAATGGCCTTTGGACCCGTTTTGAACCCTTCCAACTTCTATTCCAAACCATAAATCTCCACTATTAAGTCCTCCTCTTTAGGCTTTTTAGAATGTTCTGTTGTAGATGAACCGAAGAGGGAAAAGGCTTTAGTTCTGGCATTTTCTGTTACGAATCCTCTGTGTGATTAATATGTGAGTTTTTTGCTGGTTGCAGGTTTGAGAAGCTCCAAGAAGAAGCCTTCAATCATGCTTTTATACTAAAGGCTTTAAACATGGTTCCTGCTGACTGACGAGGTTTGGCGTTCAGTACTAATCATTTTATGGGCTCTGGAAATTTTATAGTTGAGCGGGATTACATGATTCTAACCAATCACAACTCGACATGTAAATAAATGTGTAATCCCGAATCATATAATAATTTTTAGCATGCATAACTTTTCACCACCACCACTACTGTAAATTTTAGTTTACATTTGTATTTTATTCACGTGGGACTGTTAAAAATTTCAGGAACGTAATGCTAAAAAATAAATATTAATTTTATTCAATTGTATCTGTTATAGTTTTTCGAGACTTGTTGTCATCCGTCTTACACGTTTTAATTGTGGTGAAATTTAAATGTAAATAGGCGTCGGTGTTGGAATTTGCAAAATACATAACCAAATCATTTATGTTGTCATTAACTTTTTGAGCTTGGTTAATATATATTTCAAAATTATTTCCGGTATTGTATGAACACCACCGACCACAACTCACGTGAAACGGTCACAAGAAAATTACTTTAGGTGACAATAATAATTGTCCAGTAAATTCGATAATTTCCCATTATAGGAAAAAAAAATTAACACGTCATAGTAAAACTGTGAAAGTAAGAATAATCAAAATGCAGGCCAAAGCCCAATTATAGGGTTAAAAAAAAGATGGTAAAAATATTTGAACTGAGCCCTCATGGATTGGGCCAATCAGCGCACCAGACCAACGTGCTTCCTTATTGTTGGTTGGGCATGGCCCGAATAACACTAACAAGAGATTACCCATAAAAATTAATATTCTGTTAATAGGATAAAAGAGTTAATATTCTCTTTATATTCTGTTAATATTCTCTTTTATATTCTGTAACAGCATAAAGGAATAATTATACACTAACAAAATTTCTCATAAAAATTTGACAATAGAAGTAATTAAATATTGAAACAGCAATTACACATGTCTAACAATCAAGTTTGTGACTGGGCTACCACATGGGGGCTACAACAGTGGCGCTTGTTGCGACTGTGATTAACACCCCTCTTATTATATAGAAAGTGTCCCTCTTATAAAGCAATATAAAATATAATTTTAGTCAACACGACTCTAAATAGAATTAAAAATAATAATAATAATACATAATTGATAATCACTATTAAAATCATAAATTTTGGTTTTTAATAGATTTATAGATATAAAATAATTAAAATTAAGACAACTAATTGAAAAAATGTAATCGGTTTCATAAACTGGTTATTCGTGGAAAATAATTTATTATTCACATTATATGTTGATTTTTATATAAAATTATCAAATAATATTGCATGATTTTTGAAGTATGTACAGTATATAACATTATGGATGTAAAAAAATTGTGATAATATATATATATATATATCTGTTATTGTATTTTACTTAAAAATAAGATTTTAGAGGATGTGGGGAATTTTGATCAATTAAAGTTCATTGGTGGAATATTATGGCAAATGAATTTTCTATAAAAGAGGGAAAAGTAGTGGGTCCCGTTAACAAAGTGAAAAAATGTCATAACCGCAAATTTGAATATTTCCATCCCATCTTCACCCACATCACCCGTTTAATAAATATTTTATTTTTAAAAAACAACAAAAAGGATGTAAGCTTATAAGATTATCAAGTTGGTTTTTTTTTATTATTATTTATGAAATAGCATTTTAATCTTCAGTATTAACTCGAAAGTAATTTTGCAAAGTTTTAGGAAAGTGTTTATATATATTTTTTCTCTCTAAATTCAAACAAACTTACTTTTATTTATTTATTTAAAGAATGAATGTTCATTAACATGGTAGTGAACTCAAGAAACCAATGTGTTTGGATTTTGATAATATGTTAAATAAATCACAGAACATTTTATGAAACAAAACTCATGGGCCGGCCCGTTCAACAGGAAGTGTTTCTTGCTTTTGCTTTACCCGAAAGCAAAATTATAATTATAATTTCTTGAAGCTAAAACATAAAGTTAAATTATGTTCATAATGCTTCAAATTTAATGAAATAAACCAAAAATTATATCACTAATTATATAATGTATATTCAACAAAGAGCACAAGTGGATTAAAGGTTTAAAATCAAAGAAACAATAATAATTTATGAAATAAATCAAAAATTATAAAATCTCATCAAGATAGCGTGGATGAGAGATCTGTAAGTTCAAATTTTATTATTCAAAAAAGAAAAAGTATACTATATTTTAACTAAATTTATCAGGACAGATTGTCTATATATATATATATATAACCCGTTAACTTGGTGGGTATTTTAGTAATTGTCTCTGTAGAGTAACCTCGCTTTTTTCGGACCAAGAAATGCTTTTATATTGGAACAAGAAATGCTTCACTGCGTCAGGCCGAGCGTGAGCATCGGCGGACTTGTATTGCTCTCTTCAAGTCGGCGATCACAACGTCTTCCACTTGGTCGGGCCTCCAATTTTTTCATCCGCTTCACTGCTGCAAAAATTAACTTTCAGCTTTCACGCTGCGTCTCATCATCATCAACGGCAATGACATCGACGATGGCCTTGGTGGCTCCACCGACGGCCAAGAAAGTGAAGCATGAAATGGAGTTGTTCGGAGACGTCAGAGTCGACAACTACTACTGGCTTCGCGACGATTCTCGCTCTGATTCCGAAATCCTCTCTCACCTCCGAGCGGAGAATGAATACACCGATTCCGTAATGTCTGGTACGTACATACATATATATATTCATAGGCAAGAAACACATACACCCACTTTTTCCCCTCCGGTACTTGACCTTCTACTTTGGATTATAACTTCTAGTATATAATCGTACATATATTATATTATTGCATTTTTGCTTCTATCATTCATATTATTGATAATCTATAATGTATTGTTTCTCAAACTCGTCTCTCTCTCTCACACATACAATCAGTAATGTAACAGTTCTAAGATTTATTTGGTTGCTGAATGAGAAACATCGAGGGAAAGGAAGGAAAGAAGGAAATTTTGAGTGGAAGTTTTCGATCTCCATTGGTTTTACATTATTGGAAGGCTAGTCCTTGGTATATAAATTGTTCTTATATTGGGTATTGTTATATTTTTCATCTTATATTTTTCTATGTTCTCCGATGCCCTAAACAGAGTGCGTGTTCATCTTTGACATCTACATATGATCACTGCAGAAATATACACATATGTATATACATGGCATTTATTTATGAAATAATATACATTTTTTTTCTCTTTTTGAGTATTATGCCTTTTATTGTGTTCCGTAGTCGAGGAAACTTGGGAAGCCCATTGAATTAGGCAGCTTTGTAAAACTTATACTTTAACATTTCAAATACACCAGACTTTATAAGCCCACAAAGAAATGTGCACACACTGCTAATCTTCACCACTACTTAAAACTTAAATTTAACTATTTCTTGCCTATATCCAGCAACAATTTTTTCTTGTCACATATCAAAGACATTATTATTATTATTATTATTATTATTATTATTATTATTTCTTCTTCCTAGTTGGTACTCACACACACGTCTCTTGTGAGACTTGAACCCCTGACCACCCTTTGGGAGATAAGAGATTAATACCGCTAGATCACTGGCCACATTGATAAAAATAAAATATCAAAGCTAATAAATTTTTTAAGACCCAAGTGGGTCACATTTTCAGATTGAACCAATTTAAATTTTATGGTTTCTTCACTAGTTTTGTTTGGTTGAATGCAAGGGGAGAGAGAGAGTTTTTACCTTCCATTGTTATGTGGGAAAGAAGAAATGAGAGATTTTATATATTTATACCAATATACCCTCCTTATTTAAGTTAATACATAATTCATGTAAAGCATTCAAGGGTAATAATGTCACTTTATGGTACATACTATAATTATCCTTCTATTCCCTTCTTTCTGCCATCCAATTTTGGATGGATGGATAATGGTGAGCCAGGAAGGATTTCTCATCCATCCATCCTTTCTTTCTCTCCAACTCTCCCAGTTTCCATTGTACCAAACAATGGAGACATGCTTTATCCTTCCTCTCTTCCCTCCTCCCCCCCTTATCAGCACTCTTAAGGTTTGGATCAGTTCTTTAATCTTAGTTCCTAAAGTGAATGACTAGTTAAATTCTATGAAATATCAAATGTGTAAGACTGTTGGCATTTGATTTGAGCGCGTCTATGTCAACGGCTGTTGACATTTGATTTGTGTATGTGCACTTGTTGTGGATTATAATGCAACTTATGTTATGCTGACACCCTAAGAAAATAATTTACATGCAGTGGGAAAATATATACTGTAAATACTGTCGATAGAATATTTCTAGATCCTTTGTAAAAGGACTAATCCAAGTTGAAAATTGTGATATTGAATGTGTCAACTTATCCATTGAGCATAGTTTCTTTCTGTATATTATATGGATGAGCTGATCCGCAAGGACCATGATTGGGAATTTTTTTATTGTCTTTCTCTCGGGAAGAGGCGAAATATAGTCAACTTGAATTATGACACAATTGATGAATGCTGACCTTGTTAATTTGATTTATTTATAATAGAAGTGATGGAAATGAATTATGGTTTGTAGACTCTCCTAAATCCCACATTAAAGCACTTATAGCAGCCGTGCATTGTAATATTGAATATATCAACTTATTCTCATATTTGAGAAGGCTAGGTTTATAACTGTTCTATTACTTTTTCAGGGACCAAACACTTCGAAGATCAGATTTATGCTGAGATTAGAGGACGAATCAAGGAGGACGACATCTCTGCACCCATACGCAGAGGTGCTTACTATTACTATAATAGGACCTTGGAGGGAAGGGAATATGTTCAGCGTTGTCGACTCCTTGTTTCTAATGATGGTGCTCCACCTTCTGTTTATGATGTTATGCCTACTGGACCTGATGCTCCTCCCGAGCATGTTATTCTTGATGAGAATATTAAGGCCCAAGAGCATGCATTTTATCAAATTGGCGCTTTTAAAGTAATAAAAATTTCTCCTATGTGCTTCATTGTGATAACCTTTTTCTTTACCCTTTTTCAATAGTTTGTTCCTTATTTTTTTGTTTCACTTTCCCCTTGCCCGCCCCCTCCACCCTTCTCTCTCATTTTATCCGTCTCCAGGTTAGTCCAAATAATAAACTAGTAGCATATGCGGAAGACACTAAAGGAGACGAGATTTATACAATTTATATAATTGATGCTGAGACCTTAACACCTGTGGGGAAGCCTTTAGTTGGTGTGACATCAGATATTGAGTGGGCAGGTGATGAGGCCTTAGTTTACATTACAATGGATGCGATCCTTCGGCCGGACAAGGTATGATTTTTAAGCTGAACTCATGGTCGAGATTTAATCTGTTATTGCCTGCCTCAGCTGTCTCCCTGTTTCTTTCCATTGAAGATTTTTTCCTTGCTTGTCCATCATCCATACAGTTTCTCTCTCTCTCTCTCTCTCTGTTTTTCTTCATTACAATAACATTCTCCTTCCCCTTTTTAATCTGTACTAGTTTAATTAAAGATTTTTTAGCTCAATTGGTGTCAATATGCTGTTTTCCTACAAAGAAATCTTTGGTCGGTTCTCTTAAGTTGCGTTGGAGAATTGAATGGTTAATACAATCTGTCATGCTAATTTTACTGATAACAACCTGCACAACACCTGCCTCGCAGTCTAACGACCAGATAAAGGTGACTCTTAGGCCCTGTTTGGAGGGGCTTCCTGCACCCTCAAAACGGGCTTTTAAACCCGAAAGGCCCGTTTCACAAAAGGTTCAATTGTTTGGTAAAAATTTGAAATGGACTTTGACCAAAATTTGGATGCTTGAAAGCCCGTTCAGCAGAAGCAACTAAGAGTAGCTTTTAAAACCCACTTCCCGCAACGTTAGGCATAGTAGATGTAAAGTACAATCTTATCCATGTTCTTATCTCCTTATCACTTCTAATTCTTATCTCTTCATAAGTTGTCTCGTTAAAACTCCATTGTTTTCAGTGAGCAACGTCAGAAAAACAACTGGCCACCAACAACCTGACACAGCGACACCATCTGATAACGCCCCCATTCTCCACTTTCTATGTTGCCACTTACCACTCCACACCATTGCGACCGGCTAACCTCATGGACAATATGGCTATTAGTTGTGATCGTGCTATTAGCTACATGCCCTCCACTGCTGATTCCACTTCTTCATTCTCCTAATGCTTTGTTCAGTAGGAAAGAAAAAAAGTGAATGGAAGGGAGAGAAGGGATGGATGAAACATCCTTAGGGAAGAGATTGTGTATTTTCTTATTTTTGTTCAATTGGATAGAAGAAAAGAGAATTAGCTTATGATTTCCTATATTCGTTAAAAGAGAAGGAAAGAGAAAGTTTTAATTATTTTTACCATTATATCCAATAATATTTATAATATTGTAATTTATATAGGATATTACTGAAATTTAAAACTTGTATAATTTAGGATAGTATTTAATTTAAAACTTCTATAATAG
>JAOTQH010000011.1:4954493-4977622 GCA_025631255.1 Cornus kousa | reverse complement strand
GCCAATTTAAAAATTGGAATCATCATTCTCCACTATTCTTGGAGAATGGTCATTCCATTAAAATCATTCCACATTCCTACAAAAGGAATGACCATTCCATTCCCTACTCATTCCATTCCTACCTCCATTCTCATTTCATTCCAATTCATTCCACTACACCAAACTAGCCCTCAAAACATGCCTCCATAGCCAATTGTTGGGGAGAATGGACAGTGCCACCATGAACTCTTCTGTTTCTCTCATTCCAGATGCACCACAAGGTAGAGGTAAATAGGTATTTCATCACTTTGCACTTCATAGAGTGTCCGTGTTTAACCAAGTTACTAGGTCAGTAAAATGTTGTAGATCACCAATATTATCCCAATGGCATAGGTCAAAAATCCATTTCCACACTTTATTTGCAAAAGGGCAGCACCAGAAAAGGTGATATCTTGAATCTTCATTTGCAAAACAATTGTGGCAGACAGAAGGTCCGATGAATCCTCTCTTCCTAGAATGTAGTATGATGGAAAGAGTTAGGAGGATCAATGCTGATTGAAGAGACACTATCGGCCTACCAGATTTCCACGCAAGCTTGTACCAAGGTACCGTGTCTATCTGAGCTCTGCAAACATTTTACCTCGATTTGAAGGATATTGAACCATATTTCCAGATGATAGAATCTTCAGGACCATTTATGGGTAAATTGGATATGAAATGGCCAATATCAGATGGCCATGAGTCTGGTAGACACTATCCAGTAGAAGAGTTCAGCACAGAAAGCTTAGCAGAGTAACTCAAACCTGCTGGATGCAAACATCTGAGGCCAAATTTCTGTTGGAGTGATTGACCATGAAACCATGGATCATAAAAAAGGCTGAAGCAGTGTCCATTACCAATGGAAAATTGATATGTTGAAGTAGGAACTCTCTATTATTCAGGATTGCTTTCCATATAACTAAATCAGCTGCCCTAGGATTCATGGTCCAGAAATAAGCATTTATCATGTACTTATCCCTGAACCGCTTAATCCATAGGTGGTCCTTGGACACAATGAATTGCCACGTCAATAGGGTGGAGCATGTCTTGTAAATGCTACTGAAGCTTCTCAAGCCCGGACCACCTTCAGCTCTAGGGACTGTCGTCTTTCCCCAAGCTAGCAGAGGAATTTTCTTCTTGTCATGTCTCCCACCCCACAGAAAAATTTTGTTCTTTCAATCTCTTCCTGAACACCTACAGGAATTGAAAAAACGGAAGCCCAGAAGTAAATGGGTTATTTCTAACACAAACACGACGCATTTATCTGACACACGTAGCTGATCGGGTCATTTGTAACATGAGCTCGACAAGTTTATCCAACACGTTTAGTTAAACTTGTTAATCGGGAATAAATAGGTTGACGGGTCAAACACGAAGATGACATGTTTAATTACCGTGTCATGTTCGAATCATGTTTACATGTCAAGTATTGCCACTCCTATCTAAGATATTGGTTTGCTGTTGATGGAATTTGGTTTTTTGCTTCTTTTGGGTCTTTGGAGTTTATATTGCTGCCACCACTAGTTTTGGGATCTAGAGTATTCGTTTTGAGCTCAGACTTTTTTGTCGTCGCCTTTGGCTCAGCAGCTCTGTTTTGACTGTAGTTTTTGGTTTGAAGGGTTTGCTCTTGGGGCTGTTAGTAGTTGGATTCTGTCTTCTGGTGTAAATTCTGATGCTGCAGCTTTGTCTTGTCTAGCTTTTCCTTGGCTTGGTCTTTGATCTGGTATAGTTGTTATATTTCTTGTGTTTTGAGGTTTGATTTGTTTGTTTTCAGTTTTGGGTTCTAGTTGTCCTGGTAGTTCGGTAGTTAATTGTTAGTTTGATATCTTTCGGTTTTGTTTTGTGCTAGTAAAAAGTTAGTTGTCTTGCAGTCGATTGTGGTCTGTTGTTCTCAAGGGGTTCGCCGCTTTGGTTTGTTTGTATTCTAGTTTGTTCATATATATATATATATATATATGTATGTTCTGAATTTTAATGTTCTTCTCAAATTAGAGCTTTAATACCCTATTATTCTCTTTTAAATTGCATAAATTTTATATTCAGTTTTTGGTTTTTAAACCTGCTGTTGTGCCGCTAGGGTTCACGAGAGGAGCAAAGCAGATTAACTGAAAGACTGTCCTCAAGGTAAAGTTTTTGTCCCACCCCTATATATATATATATTTATTTTTCTTCTGTTCCTTATTCTGTGTTCCCCCGCCCCGGGATCTCCGCCCTCCTTATCCCTTGAAATCCTCTATAACCCTTTGAGCTTGATACTTCCCATTTGTTAATTATTATTATTATTTTTTTCCTTTTTTCTTTATTTGCAAGGTTAGTTATTCTGGAATGGTTGGCTGTAGACTGCCAGCAACATGTGTGAAAATTTGCTGATTAAAACCTTGAGGTTTGTTGCTCATTGTAAGTTTCCATGCAAGCTTCTGTGTCATTGTTGTGCCTCTTATTTTTCCTAATCAAATTCATAATGTTGTTTTAATATGAGTGCTTTCCTCTGTCACCTCACTAGTATTATCTGGAGCGTGTTTTACGACTTGATGTTAGTTCATTGTGCTATTACTGACTTTTCTTTGTTTTGTTGCCTTGATTGAAATAACTGTTTTTTTTTTTTTTTTTCCTTCTCATTTCATGCTATAGTAATGATTTGTGATAGTCATTGTGTCTAAATAGCATTTGCATGTGGAAAGGGTAAATTTTAGGCTAAAAGTTCATTGTGCAATTGTCTGCATGTTATGCTAAAAACAAAGGGGATAGTTTTTAATGATACAAGGAGATAGTCTCTCAAAAGAGTTTTATTCATGAAAAAAAAGGAGAGTTTTGTTTTTGAAGTATCAATGAGATGTAGCACGTTACTTGTTCCCCCGACTTTCTAGGAAAATAATTGCACAGCCCAAGAAAATTTGCATCCCTCTGCTTCCAAAAATAAAATGCTATTTTAATTTTTTATTTAATTAAGATTAAAAAGTTTCTGTCCTGAATATTATGGAATTCATCTTACTGTTTTTATGAATTTAAAATTATAGTTAGAGAAATTAGAAGTTTGACTTGAGGGTTTAATTGCTATTTGGTAGAATTATCATTGTTAGAAATGAGATTTAGGATATCTTTAGTTCTTTAGATTGGAGATGAGTAGGATTTATAAATTTGCTAATGACTATTCAGGCTTCTGAACTAAAAGGAAGCAACTTTTTATTACCATTTGGAGGTCGTTCATATTATCCTAATGTGCCTTTCAAAAGGTGAGGTGGTGTTTTGGGCTGCACTTGAGATTTTCCTTTGTTGATCTGCTATTTTTGGTGTTTGTGGTGCTTTCGCAATCTTCATTCTTCTTTTCTTTTTTCTCTTGTGATGGATGCCTCATCCTTATTTTATCTTCACTTTTTCTAATATTTGAATGGTAAAATAGAAAGAGTCTATCATAGGCCTATTGAAGTAACAGAAAATGATCTCTCTATTTTGGGAAAGATATTTCTACATTTCAAACAATTTTCCAACCCCTTTTCCCTCTCTTTTTCTTCTATTTAAAAGAGGTTTACAACTATTCTAAAACCTTCCTTTTTTATCTTCCAAGCTGGGCCAGTTCCTTGGGCCTTTCTTTGGATGCGAATTCACTTATTATCCCTTTGAGATTGGGCTTGGAGATGATTTTAACGAACATTGGGCCTACTGGGCTATTATCTGATCAGGCTGACAGCTCTTTCCAGATCCGGTTTTCAGTGGATGGGCCACACATGGTCCAACTTAATTTTGGTATCCTCATCAGCCCCCTAATCTCTCCCTAATTAATTAGGGTGACATTACTAAAGAGACATAGTAATGATGTGACGGCTCAAGATGGTGACGTGGGGAACTGAACGGTTGGTTCAGAGACCCATGTTTTGAAAATTGAAATCTCATCATTAACCTGATGCCTCGGTCAATAAGACCACTTTTCTTTAAAACCCTTAGCTTGCGCTCTTAGCTTTTTCTTCTGTCTTTCTCATCTTCTTTTGATATCTTAACATTTGTTTTTCTCCTGCAACAACAAAAGTCTTCTCTGGTGAGCTTTTTCTTGGGGTTTCCTATTCTCCAGTTTCCTGCGGTGTATTCGTCGAATCCATCCATTAAGGTAAATCCCAATTTCTTGTTACTCCTCAAAAAGCTTTCTTCCTTATACTTTTTTAGATTCGAGGACTCCCCTCGTAGTCGTAATGGCCAACGGCTTAGATTCCATCTGTTCGAGGTATGAAATTCCTGAGGGTGTAATCATTAGGTGTTGTCCCGAGGATGTAAACGTGAGGACCGGTGAAGGCCTCCTTGCCAGGGAGATTCTCTTCTCCCTTCTTCACTTGAATGTGATTAGGTTCCCTTTACACCCCTTCTTCTGTTATGTTTTCAACAAATTAGGGCTTTCCCCTCTTCAAGTGAACCCCAATTTTCTAAGGGTCCTATTAGTTCTCCTAATTTTAAACCGTGACAGAGATTTGGATCTTCTCTTATGTTATAGGGTCGGTAAAATCATGCTGAATGATATGTACTATCATCTCTTCCCTATTGAAAAACGGTCCATATGTACGGACAAACATGATTCTGAAAAGGGTTGGAAGAACAATTTAATTGGGGTCAGTGGGGATTGGCATACTTCGGCTTCTAGGAATTTTTCAATCCCGAACGCTTTTGGGGAGTGTGCTGCCCCTTTATACAAAAATTTAAGAAACACGAGCGAATGTCCTTGTGAAATTTGTCTTTTGCTCTTTTGTTCTTTCCTTTGCCATTCCCTCTGCATTCCTCACGACGAGTTGGTTTTCAGCGTTTGCAGGGCTAGAAAACCTGAAGAAGGTACTGAACAACATTCCTTCTGCCTCCGACCTGCTCACACCAAAAAACCTCTGTGGCATATTGCTTTTGGGAGTTAGTATGGAGGAGATATAGATTTCCTTGTTCAGCAGGAGGAGGAACCCTTCAGGTGCTGTTCGTGCAGCTACCCCTAGCTCTGATCCTCCTAGATTCGATCCGACCGCTGCTCCAACTGCTACACCAAACGCCAATCCTTTTGGGGCTTCTTCAACCACTGCCCCAGTGCTAAGGGCTCTCCTCTTGTCCGAACATCTGCTTCGGAGAAGAGTTTAGGAACCACAACTAGAAGGGGGGTCAGACTTAGATGAAGTTCCCTTGTCACAAAGGGCTAGGACCCATGGGGTTACCACAACCATCCCTCCACAACGGGTGCCTGCCTCTGGTGGTGGGGTGGGGGGAGCCTCAACTTCTCCTTCAGCAGTGATCCCATGGACTCCCAAGTTTGAACAAGAAGATGGATCACTTGTTGCTCCCACTGATACGATGTTCAAGGATGGTCCAACTGCTCTTGCTTATTACAAGCACATGTGGACCCCTAGGGACGTAAAGATTCAGAGAGAGATGACCAGCAAAGAGATGTACAACCGGTTTCCTCTTGCTGCTATGGAGGTAACCTGCTTAACCTTTTGATAAGTTTTCATCTTTCTTACGTTTTGATCCTTTTAGGCTCATATTGGGTGTAATAGATTTCATGTATCTGTTTGCAAACTTTGTTCGGGATGATCACTATACAGAGACATCTTGCAATAGCCAACAGAAAGATACGTAATCTCTTTGCTCGGCTCAATACTGCAACTGGGGAGATGAAGGAAACCAGCACCAAAAATGCAGAACTGATGGTCCAGGCTGCCATGGAAAAAGAGAGAGACGCTCTGAAAAGAGAGAGAGAGACTCTCTTCATGACAAGAAGGATGATCTGCAGACTGAGAAAAACGTTATGTAGACTGAAAGAGATGCTCTGAAGGCTGAAAGGGAAGATCTTCAGCACTCCTTGGATTCTGAACGGGCTAACCGGTTGGTCCTTGAAAAGAAATCTTCGGATGAGCGTATGGCCTTGTTTGGTGTGATGAATAGAGTGGAAGGTGGAATGATGGCTCTGCACGCTCGTTTTCCCTAGCTGGTGCTCTCAGATATGCTGAAGGATATAGGGATGGTTTCACAGACCGTTCCGCTTTTGAAGGTCAAACGAAGCTCATACACCGGTCTAGATGAGGTTGATAAGGACTTGAAAATCAATCCTCCAAACAACTATGCTGATCCCATTCTTGACCCAGCTGAACTCATCTTCAGAGAGTGCAAGGAGATTGTGGCTTCTGGGTTCATCCCTGCTATTTTTGAACCTCAGTCTCTGAGCACTGCTCCCGGACCTTCCACTATTCCATCTGCCAACGCTGTTGACAACCAAGTTCATAACCCTGAGGAGATTATCCGGATTGATTCTCCATCCAGAGGCGATGAGACAGTGAATGATGTCCAAGATGATGCTGAGTCGACCAGGGGAGATGAAAGGACATAGTAGGATCTTGTGGTCCTTCATTTTTTGTTTCATTTCATTTCGAATATGACTTTGTAAAACTAAATCTGCTTTGTATTTTTTGAATGAAATGATATTATCTTTTTACAAATTCTACAAGTATTTGTCGTTCAGTTTGTATCTGTTTTTTTGACTATATTCGCACAAGTTTTTGGCGTTCGGCTTATAGTGCCAGTTGCCACTTACCAGATTGAGTGCTTGGCGTTCAGCCAGAATGCCACTTGCTACGGACTTTTTTATTTGTGCAAGTGTTTGGCGTTCGGCTCATAGTGCCATTTGCCACTTACTTGTTTAAGTGCTTGGTTCTCGGTTAGAATGCCACTTGCCACTGACTTTGTATTTTTGCAAGTGTTTGGCGTTCGGCTCATAGTGTCATTTGCCACTTACTTGTTTAAGTGATTGGCGCTCGGCTAGAATGCCACTTGCCATTGACTTTGTTAAGTTTTTACTCAAAAGTTCTTTTAACAAGAAAAACTTCTTTTTATAGATTTTGAAACGGAAATTGGCATTTACATGAGCACAATTTCTAAATGGAGATTGAAACGGAAATTGGAATTTAAACTTGCAATCTTATTCTACTGGTAGTACCTTTTTAGGAACGTTGCATTCCATGGTTTGTTGACCAATCTTCCGGCCATTGTTTCCAGAGTGTATGCCCCCTTTCCTATGACTTCTGCAATTCTGTATGGTCCTTCCTAAGGTGGCATTATTTTCTTAACAATACCTACCTTCCTTTTCAGAATTAAGTCACTAGGTGCAAAACCTCTATGTCTTACTTTCTTATTGTGACTGTTCATGAGTGTCTGCTGGTAAGAGGCGAGCCTTACTGTTGCTGCGTCTCTTTTCTCTTCTAATAGATCAAGGTTTAATTCCAACATACTGTTGTTCTGCTCTTGATTCTATGTCAGACTCTGAACAATTGGAACTATATGCTCGACCAGTATTACTGCCTCAGTGTCGTAGGCCATAGCGAATGGGCTCTCATTGGTCGGTTATCTAGGGGCTATTCGATAGGCCCATAGGACGTTCGGGAGTTCGTCTAGCCACTTACCCTTTTTATCCTTGAGCTTCTTCTTAATGCAAGCAAAGATTGTCCTGGTTGTGATTTTAGCTTGCCTGTTACCTTGTGGATGGCTAACTGTCGCCAACTTTTGATTGATCCCATACTCTTCCAATAGGCTCCTCACTTGCTTATTTTCTAGATTTGTACCATTGTCCATAACGTTCGACTTTGGCACACCAAAGCGACAAATGATATTATTCCAGATGAAGCGTCCTACTTAAGTTTGAGTCACACTCGGGTACGGTTCTGCCTCCACCCACTTGGTGAAATAATCTGTTGCAAGCAAAACGTATTTATTTTGTGATCTTGCCTTTGGTAGAGGGCCAATCACATCTATCCCCCATGGCGTGAAAGGCCATGGTTTGACTATTACGTACAAGTCTTCAGGTGGTTGGTGAATCAGTGGTCCATACCTTTGGCATTTGTCACATCTCCTGGAGAATTCTTCAGCATCCCTTGACATATGTGGCCAGAAATATCCCTGTGTCATCGCCTTATGCGCCAAGGATCTTCCCCCTGAATGGTTGCCACACACTCCCTCATGAATGGCTCGTAGGATCTGCCTTGCCTCTGAGGGGGTGACACACTTCAAGTAGGGGCCCGAGAACGACCTTTGTACAACTAGTTTTTTATGTAGCATATTTCGCAGCATTTGACCTGATTTTCCTTGCCTCGTCCTTTTGCTCGGGTAACTCTTCATCTTTTATGAAGGTCATGATAGGATCAATCTAGCTTGGCTCAGAAGGTGTGACATTTACTTGAGAGTGGCCTCAGACGAGTGGTTCCTCAAAAAATGGAAGGTTAATGCAGCATATCAACAGGGATCATTCTTGCCAGTGTTTCTCCAGAGCTTGATGCACTGCAAGCTAGTTGGTCCGTGTCTTCATTATCCTCCCTAGGCAACTGGGCGAACTTGATTTGATCAAAACCTTTTGCTTCCTGCACAACAGCAGAACGGTAGGCCTCCGTTGTTCTGTCTTTGGTGTTGTACTCCCCAATCACTTGTTTTAAAACCAACTGTGAGTCGCTGAAAGCATTCAAGCTCTTTACCTTCAATTCTTTAGCGAGTCTCAGCCCTGCTAACAATGCCTCATACTCTACCTCATTATTGGTTGTTCTGAACTCAAGTCTGATTGCTTGATAAAGTGTTGTGCCTTCTGGGGTTTGCAGTTTTATTCCCACGCCTGCTCCCATCTGATTGGATGATCCATCAACGAAGAGCTTCCGAGGATTTCCCCCACATCTTCTGTATCACATTCTAGCAAAAAATCAACTACTGCCTAGCCTTTTATGGCCATTCGGTGTTCATATGTGATATCAAATGAGCTCAACTCAATTGCCCACGTTGTCACTCTTCTCGATAAGTCTGTCTTGTGCAGGACCCCTTATGGAAAAAGTGGTAAGAACAACTATGGGATGAGATTCAAAATAATGTTTGAGCTTCCTCTTGGCATTCACCAACGATAGGATTACCTGCTCAGCCTTTGAATATCTTCTCTCTGGATGAGTCATCGTTCTACTGATGTAGAACACATGATATTGCTTTCCTTCTTCATCTCGAACCAAGACAACACTCGTTGCTATGTTTGACACTCCAAGGTATATAAAAAGCTTCTCGTTTGGCTTTGGGGCAGATAGGATTGGCAGATTCTGCATATATTTCTTCAATCTAGTTAATGCTCGCCGTTGTTCATCCCCCTAGGCCTGTCTTCCATGGCTTCTAATTGTATCGAAGAACAGTTTGCAACGATCTGACAGTTTCGAGATGAACCGACTTAGTGCTGCTATCCGTCCGGTGAGAGCTTGGACTTCCTTAATGGTTTTTGGTTCTTCATTCTTTATCAGGGTCTCGGCCTGAGCTGGGCCAACTTCAATTCCTCGGCTGTTGATTATGTGACCCAAGAACTGTTCGGAACCCATGCCGAACGAGTATTTGGACGGGTTAAGTCTCATGCTGTGCTCTCGCAGCACCTCGAACACGTCTCGTAAGTGCAGTAGGTGCTGATTCTTCTTCTTGCTTTTCACCACCATGTCATCAATATAAGCTTCTACAGTTCTACCCATCTCGCCTTTGAAAATCTTGCTTACTAACCTTTGATAAGTACGAACAGTTGACTTTTCTGGATGCTTATTCTACTAAAAACCAGATCCCAATATAAGCTTCTACAGTTCTACCCATCTCGCCTTTGAAAATCTTGCTTGCTAACCTTTGATAAGTAGCTCCTGCATTCTTTAGTCCGAACGGCATGACTCTATAGCAATAGGTACCTCGTTTGGTCACAAAGGATGTCTTTTCTTCGTCGTTCAGATCCATTGGGATCTGGTTTTTACTAGAATAAGCATCCAGAAAAGTCAACCGTTTGTACCCATTGGTTGCATCCACCATTTGATCAATTTTCGGCAAAGGGAAACTATCCTTTGGACAAGCTTTGTTTAGATTGGTGAAATCAATACAAACTCTCCATTTCCCGTTCTTCTTTTGGACAACCACCACATTTGAAAGCCAAGATGGGTACTGAACCTCCCTGATGAATCCTGCTTCCAGCAATCTGTCAACCTCATCAGCTATGATTTGATTGTGTTCTGGAGCAAACCTCCTTTGTCTTTGCCTTACAGTTTTGACGTTCGGATCGACGTTGAGGGAGTGACAAGACACAAAAGGACGGACTCCTGGCATATCCAAATGACTCCAAGCAAACATGTCTGCGTTATTTGTTAAAAACTCAACCAACAGTTGCTTCTTTTCCCTGGTGAGCTTAGACCCTACTTTTGTCGTTCTCTCTGGCCTTAGAGGATCAATCTGCACATCCTCGAGCGGTTCTTCAGTAAGGACTAAAAGTTTTGCCTCCTCCCCGACTCCTTTGGGGGGAGGGTCCTGTAATTGCTATCTTGGGCTTGCAAGACGGGCGACGGCCTTGCCCTTCTCGGTGAAGGGTCCTATAATTGCTATCTTGGGCTTGCAAGACGGGCGACGGCCTTGCCCTTCTCGCTGGCTTTGAGAGTCACAGAATAACACTCCTTCGCTGCGACTTGATTGCCATGAATATCAATAACTTCGTTCCCGTCCGGACTCGATGCAGGGGGGATAGGACTCCTTGGACTCGGTGGATCCATCCTCTTCCCATCAAGAGGTTGTAGGAGGGGTCAACCAGAACTCTTTGAACCAAACAGTCCGTGACCAACGTGCTTATGACCAATGGATCCTCATGTGGAGTTTGAACTCGCAAGAGGTCAGCTCTGTCGAATCCTATTTGAACTGAACTGCTTTCCTGGTGCTCCGCATTGACACTACCCACCATTTCTAAATATGAGCCTGACGGAGGCGTGTTCGGCATAACTCTTTCGACTCATCTGCTGCCTCGGGCCTGCCATGAATTGCATTTATAATGCGGATCGGTTGGGCATCATGATAGTTCGGCTTTTGATGTCTTTTTACTTGCTCAGTAGGATGGTTTTGCTCCATTGCTGAATCTTGGACATAGTTGGCGAACTCATCTTTTTCTATCAGTATCTCAACCTGCCTTCTCATGTTTCTACATTCATTGGTCAAATGTCCGAAATCATAATGGAATGCATAGTGCTTGGACTGGTCCCTCTGTTCAAGCGGTTGTCTGATTGGCTGAGGCTGACGGAACATAGCTTTATTCTCTTGGTACAGCCGTACCAAGGTGACTTTGAGTGGAGTAACCAATTCTTCCTCCCGAGGCCTTTTCTTTGCTCTCTATGGGGTTGTGATGGTACAACTTGTCTCTGATTGATTTTCACCTTAGTTTTTCCTCCCATTACGACCATTGTTGCTTTCCTTGTGTTGGCCGCTTCTTCTTCCTCAAGTCGCACAAAACCTTTGGACCTTTCATTCAACTCATCCATAGTTTTCGGTGTATTCACCACCAGGCTTGTATGGAACCGAGTTCCTCAGTTCATAGCAAGTTTGAACGCCTACACTGCTTTGGAAGGGTGACATTCGAGCACCATGCTTTTTTTGAGGTTAAATTGAGTGAGAAAAGCTTGTAGGCATTCGCCTTCTTGTTGTTTCATGGTGAATAAGAACGATATGTCCCTTGCCGGTCGCTTGTTGCCGAAGTATTGACTTATGAATCTATCACATAGATCTTTGAAGCTCCCCACCGATCCTCTTGGCAAAAGTTTGAACCAGTTAAGTGCAGGTCCAAGGCTCGTCGGGAAGACCTTACACATCAGTGCTTCATCCCCTGTGTTTAAGGCCATTTTCAGCTGGATATGATAGACATGCTCAACCGGATCCTTTGTTCCATCAAAGAGAGTGAAGACTGGCATGGAAAACTTCCTCGGATTTGGAGCATTCAAGATCTCATCCGTGAACAGTGAATCGACAGTCCTAGCCGATGTGCAGAGGGCCTTGTTGTCCTTTGGAGGTGCTCTTTGTTCGATATGCCTTTTGCCTACATTTCTTTGGTTATGCATGATCATCAGTGACTGGTACATTGTATCGAACGATCTGTCCGCAGTCGATTCCTTATGCCATGATGGAATGGCTCCGTTGTGATTGATCTCCATTTCCTCCTCCCGCCTAAGTCTTTCACGTGAACAGATCCTTCTTGATCTGCCTGTCGGTGGACATTTGGCAGCTGAATATCTGGCCTGAGTTCCTCACAATGTGGATCTGAGTGAACAGATCCTTCTCGATCCATATGATGGATGACATTTGGCGGCATCGCCCTCTCGTCTGGTGGCGGCGGTGGCCGTGGGATTGGCGGAACATCTCTTCGTTCCAATCCGGCTCTTAACTCTGCATTTTCTCGCCTCAAGGTTTCAATCAGGCTCATCAATTCGTCAAGTTTCATATGTTGCTCATTCTCCTGCGGATGAGAACTTTCACCTCCGATCATTGTTCCTAAATGGAGTCGAGTCATCAGGTGATGAAAATCAGTTGGATCTGTACTGCTTCACCGCAAATCTGTCAGATCTGATCTTCTTCCGATCAGATCTTACTGTCCTCCAGTCAAATCTCAATCTCCTTCGATCAGATCTGAATCTCCTTCGATCAGATCTCAATTTCCTTCGATCAGATCTCAATTTCCTTCGAACAGATCCGAATCTTCTCCAATCGGATCTCAATCTCCTCCGATCAGATCCGAATCTACTCTGATCAGATCTGAATCTCCTGGAAATCATCAATTCACACCTATCGTACACTAAGATCGATCAACTCGCTCCTCTCCTTTGTTTCCCACAGACGGCGCCAGTTGAAGTAACAGAAAATGATCTCTCCATTTCGGGAAAGATATTTCTACACTTCAAACAATTTTCCAAGCCCTTTTCCCTCTCTTTTCCTTATATTTATAGAGGTTTACAAGTATTCTAGAACCTTCCTTTTTCATCTTCCAAGCTGGGCCAGTTCCTTGGGCCTTTCTTTGGATGCGGATTCACTTCTTATCCCTTTGAGATTGGGCCTGGAGATGATTTTAATGAACATTGGGCCTATTGGGCTATTATCCGATCAGGCTGACAGCTCTTTCCAGACCCGGTTTTCAGTGGATGGGCCACACATGGCCCAACTTATTTTGGTATCCTCACCTATGCTGGGGCTTCACGTGGGAAGACGAAAAGCACGGTAAGAGATAGAGAGAGAGAGAGCGAGAGAGAAACGATAAAGTTCTAGTTAATATGGGAGATATATTAAATATAGAGTAGTCATCGTAATATGTAGGGTTAAAATCATAAAACCCCGCTCTACTTTGTCAAAACTATCATCTAACCCCTTCAGCTAAAGAAACTATCATATTCCCCCGCTTAACTTTTCAAAAATGTATCACGTCACCCCCATCCTGTTAGTTTGCCGTCTGAAACTAACGGGAGAAAAGAAGGTCACTCTCACGTGCAAGCATTTAATCATGTATTGACCAAATTGCCCTTCTAATCATGTATTGACCAAATTGCCCTCTTAAACCCCATTACAATTATCATGTGACTCACTTGCAAACCCAATTCCTCTGCATCTTGTATGCCTCCATTGTAGCGAAGCAAAGTTGTCCTCTTCACAAAAATTTTTTCACAAAAATCTTTTCCGAAGCCCCTAATCATTCGATTTCTATCATACAAGGGCCTAAATCGATCATTTGAAGCCCCAAATAAAAAATATTGCAAGCCCTAAATTAATTATTTTAAGCCCCAAGTCACAATCTTTCAACTGTTGAATATTTTTCGCCATTGATGAACTGAGAAGCTTGAAAATGATCGAAATCTTCCAATTTGGTCATATACGTTCCAATCTGGTGTATGGTGATGGTGGTTTTGGGTGGTCCAAGAAACAGATTCTATATATAATCTGTATCAAACAAATGGAATGCGTATATATATATATATATATATATATTAATGTATGTATATATATGTTGATCCTAAAATTTTCAAAGTTCCCTGATTATAATAGTACAAGTATGTTGCACTAAATATATAGAGAGAAATTAATATGTCAGAAAATTGCCAGAGAGGGTGGTGGTGGCACGGTGGTCCCCGGAGAGGATGGTCATTCGCCGGGGGTGGTGGTTCGCCGGGTAGAGGTGGGTTGGGGTGGTGGTGGATAGAGTTACAGAGAGCAGAGAGAGGAGAGGAATGCTACAACTTGGATTCAAGATTAGTTCAGCAGCAGTAGAGCAAAATTGCAAATGGGTCTATTTATGATTGCTGAGAATTAGGAGCAAAGTTGCAAATGAGTTTATAATTTTATATATACACAGAGAGAGAAATGAAGACAAAGTTACATATTGGCCCTGTTGCTTTATGGCTATGGGGTTCATTCTCATCAATTGCTTTGTAATATATGTAATATATATATATATATATATATATATATATATGGTAAAAGGGTCTGTTGCTCATAGGTGGTGGTGGGTTCATCCAACAATTACTTAGTAATATATACATAATATCTATATTGAAAAGATTCTCTAGTATCACACAATATTTCTATATTATATATAGATTGTATACTAGTTTATAAATTTGGAGAGAGAACGGGTGGTGGTGTTTGGATTAAGAGATAATGGTTGGCCGGGAAGAGATATAGTAAGGGGCAGTGGTGGAGGTGGGTGTTGGTGAAGAGAGAGAAGGGTGGAAGTTTTCTAAATTTGGTCAAATATATATAAATATACACATTTTATGGTTTATTTGCATTTCATGTACCAAAGCCCTTAAAGGCATAATCGTCATTTTAAAAATACACATTATGAGTCGTAAAATAATAATATAATATAGAGGTCAATTTGGTCATTTAACTCTCACTTAACGGCTCAGTCACAGAATAGGGGCAACATAATAATTTTTGAATGTTCAGGGGGTTATTTGATTTTATAGGGGATTAGAATAATTTAGATGATACTTTTGGCAAAGTAGAGGGGGTTTTTATGATTTTAACCCTGATATGTAAAACACATAGTATACACATAAGGTTCACCGGGGAAAAAAAAAAAGATAAGACTGTTAGTACCTAAAGTAGGCAAGGGTCGAATTCCTAAGTGGTTTTTATGTATTGACTCTATTGGAGCAGACGTCGTTCTCTTATCTGGCTTTTTAGGGAGTGACCATTTTAGAAATTGCACGTTTGTGTCTGGGGCATAGTGGACTCCAAACTCCCATATGGATGTGGCCCTAGAATTCACAAATAGTACATCCTCTTAGAAATCAGTTTAAGTACTTTTTATTTAATTATTGATAAGTTACAGTTTTTTTCTTTCAGTACCATATTTTTGAATTTTGAAATATTTCAATTTTCATTTCTAAATCATTACTTTCACATTTAAGTTGTTTATTTAGCTATGTCTATTTAGTGTTCCTTTTTCTTTTTGGTCCAAATTATTTTTATATTGGTTAAAAGTCTAATTTAGCTGCCCTGATCATTAATGTCCTCTGTTTTTACCCCTTCTATACATGAAGTGGGTATGCTATTTCATTTAGATGCCTGACCATGTGGATCCTCTTAGCAATTTCATTGAGTCTACTCGGCAATGTTGGTCCTTTTTGAGTGGGTTGATTTACCACTTAACTTCAAGACCTTGTACGGACCTGGTGAGTGAAGAAATTTTGTTTCTGGGCTTGATGAAACCCGTTGATGTTCTTGTCATACAGCTTTTACTAGGCATTAATCTTGATACTCAATTGCAGGTTGGCTTCACATTTGGTAGTTTTTCTAAATTGGTTATAGAAAGGAAAATTCACAATTCAGCTGTTATGGCTGCGATGGATCCTATAATTTTAACTTCATCAGATAGTGAATTGGAGGATTGGGATCTAGAAGATTATGGACAACAAGATGCTTCACCTCCTAGGAGCTCTTCTGCTTCTGCCGCTCCTAGGATTCTTCCAGATTGGGCATCTGAATGTGGCACAAGCACAAGAGGTAAAGTAGCATTTTCTAAAGTATGAACTGGTGCAAGATTTGTACCATCAATAACACAGCCTTGGTCTTATTAACAGGTTATGATGGACCACCTCAGAAGGATCCTTTTCCTAAAAGAGCATCTGCTTCGAATGGATTCTCGTCAAATGTTAACCACCATGCACAGGCTAAACTCCAGATGCTTCCTAGTCCTACTGACAATATTAGATCTACAAATTTGCAGACAGTTCGGGTTCAGAAATCTAAATATTCCACAGATAATGGTAATGTGGTCAGCCAGAAAAAAAGTTTGGGCTTAAAAAAATGTCACTAGTCCTTTAATTCCAAAGTTGTTGGTTTATTTGGTTCAGATTATGAAAAATCTTCATCCCAACAAGCTCTGAAGAGGGTCCTTCCATCATCCCTGCTACCATCTATGCCTAGTGCCAGATCTAGCAATTTAATAGAGAATGCAGAAAGCAGTCAGATTAGCAGTGCTTATGGAAAATCTTCTTATTCTGAGCGGCCAAATATAACCAACAACAAAAACTACATGAAAGACCATTTTGGGAGGGGTGGTGACGATGAAGTTATGATGTACGAAACCAGTGGAAATAGGATACTTCCTCCATCTTTGATGCATGGCAAGTCTGTTTCAACTACACAATATTTTAGTTCAAATGATCCTGGTTATCGTTCTGGGATAAGTGATGAAAGGGCTGCAGGAAATGACGAGAGACTAATTTATCAAGCCGCATTGCAGGTATTCCTTGTTGTTCACTGCTATTAGAGCATTTTGATTTCCTCTATATGGACAATGTACGTCTAGATTTTTCTCTCTAATAATAATAATTTTTTCCTGAATGAGTTAGATTTTATTGATACAAAAATAAAGTACAAGTTAACAGCCAAAAGGCTAAGGCAGACAATGTTTTTTTGCAGGATCTTAACCAACCAAAAATTGAGGCTACTTTACCTGATGGCCTTTTGTCAGTCTCTCTTCTAAGACACCAGGTTTTTTTACTTTTTGTTTGTTTTGGTCTGTCTGCTGTATTAGTCCTTCCATTGTGTGTGAACTGAAGTACGTGGCTCCAAGCTTAAATTATTTTCTCTCTCAGAAAATTGCATTGGCATGGATGCTTCAGAAGGAAACAAGAAGTTTGCACTGTTTGGGTGGAATTCTGGCGGATGATCAGGTTATTACTTATCAATCCATTAGCCCATTTGACCTTTTTTTTTGACATTATGCTTGGGATATTTTTTCTCTGCTTCTACCTAGTCTTACTGTTTTTGTTATATAACAGGGCCTTGGTAAAACCATCTCAATGATTGCCCTTATACAGATGCAGAAGTCTTTACAGTGTAAATCTAAATCAGAAGATTTATTCAATAAGAAAACTGAAGCCTTGAATTTGGATGATGATGATGACAATGGCAGTTCTGCTCCCGATAAAACCAAGATGACTGGAGAATCTAATGACCTTAAGTTGATTCCGGATGTGAGTACTTCTGTACGGGAATTCCGTCGCCGGAGACCTGCTGCAGGTACATTGGTTGTGTGTCCAGCAAGTGTTCTTCGACAATGGGCCAGGGAGCTGGATGACAAGGTTGCAGACGGAGCTAAACTTTCTGTCTTAATCTATCATGGAAGCAATAGGACGAAGGATCCTGTTGAACTGGCAACGTATGATGTGGTTCTCACAACATATGCTATTGTGACCAATGAAGTTCCCAAGCAACCTTTGGTTGATGAAGAAGATGATGATCAAAAAGATGGGGAGAAGTTTGGATTATCTTCTGAATTCTCTACGAATAAAAAGCGGAAAAAGATGTCTAACATTAAGAAGAGGGGAAAGAAGGGTAAAAAGGGACTCGATAGCTCTGCTATTGATTGTGATAGTGGTGCGCTTGCAAGAGTGGGTTGGTTTAGGGTGATACTAGATGAAGCTCAAACAATAAAAAATCACAGAACTCAAGTGGCTAGAGCTTGCTGTGGTCTCCGAGCAAAAAGAAGGTGGTGCTTATCTGGAACACCCATACAAAATGCAATTGACGAATTGTACAGCTACTTCAGATTTTTGAAATATGATCCATATGCTGTCTTTAAATCATTTTGTTATACGATAAAGATTCCAATATCCAGAAACTCACTTCATGGTTACAAGAAGCTTCAAGCTGTTCTGAGGGCAATAATGCTGCGTCGAACAAAAGGTGACTTTTTTTTTCTTTTTTGTCTTCTCGGGGGAAGGGAGTAATAAGTTTACTTTGTATAGCTTTCATTTTTTGCACCAAAAAAGTGGATGTCTGATTGCCATCTCCTCCTCCCCCCTCTCCTTTTTTCCCGGGACAGATAAAGAAGAAATTCACCGAAGTTAGTGGTTTTGCCACCCATGTAAACACGACATGTGCAAAAATTTATATATACAAGCTATAATCTAATACCATCTGTCTACAAAAGACTTCTTCAACAATGGAGATCTCTCCAGCTAAAAAGAACATGCTTCTATATGTAGAATTTCCTCAACTCAATAGTGTCTTTTCCCATCTACTTGGGGTTGGCCATAAATAGACATAAAGCTGCTTGCCACACGTACCTAACCTTCCTACTCACATTAGCTTCTCTCTGAGTGGCTGTTGTGCTCGACTTTGAGCTAGGCATAATTCAGAGGATGGAAATTAAGGATAGAAGAGGAGCTCACTGTTTACTTTAAGAGATGATCAAATCAAGAGTAAAGTATAAGAAGAAGAAGAAAAAGAGAAGAAAGAAGAAGAGAGAAAAAGAGAGAGAGATAGGGAAAGAGAGAAAGAATGAAAGAATACTTTCATCCTTCCACCACTTTCTATTTATACTAACAAGTTTCAGAAATTACACATAAGCACCCAACATTATATAAGTAAATAGCAAATAAGCCCCTGACAACACTCACAAATCCCTATACCTAGGCAATGGTGTGTAAGATGTTTCATTGTCTCTACATTGTTTAGCACATGGAATGCGAATTTGGAATAAACTGACCTCGAAATTATTTCATTTTCCCTCTGCCTCCTGGGGATATAGAGAGTTATAATGGTCAAAATCTTGCCAAGCGTGACACTCCAATCAATGAAAGCTACTTTAGGAGGCACCTTCACAAGCCACATAGCTTTCCAAGTAGCCATAGAGGCCCCTCTCTTCTGTGCCATGTGACGTATTTACACCTTGGAGGAGGTGAGGATGTAACAGAGCAAAAAACTCAAAGAATTCTTCATTTCCACATGGAGGAGGTGAGCATGTAACAAAGCAAAAAACTCCTTGACTGCGTCCAACTACCAATCCTAAAGAAGCCTACCAACACAAATAGCCTAAAACACCACTTTTCACGACCCTAGTAAACTCCGCTAATTAACCTTCCTTGCCAGTCCAATCCTGAATGAAACTCGAAGTGGTATCTTGGCCTTCTTTGCCATGCTTACGAGTCTGAAAAGCTATGGGCATGTTTTGGTTCACTTTTCTGTTATGAGAACTGAAAATCAGGAAACTCTAAAAAAGCCCCAAGGCGCATCCCCAGGCGCGCGCCTAATGAAGGTCGCTGCGCCTGGGCTTACATGAGGCGCAAAAGTTGCGCCTGTAGGCGCCTTGCGCCTAGGCGCGCGCCCAGGCGCGCTTTTAATAACACTGGTTGGCACTTGGAACTAATTAGCAATCATTCTTTGTATTTTACTTTTTCCTTTTCCCTCTCTGTATAATTGCCTCCTATGTTGGTCTTGAATGTTTTACAGGGGCTATGTGAGTGGAGAGATGTCGTTGCCCGTGCAGAGGATGAAAGTACCGGTTATATATTGCCAAACAAAACTCTTCTTGAAATCGGTATGTGGAAACTTAATTGGTGATCTTGTTTCTTTTGTTTCCACACAAATTTGTCACATGTGATTGTATTTCCTGTTCTTATTGTACTTTAAACGAGACATTGACTTTTATTCATGCTCTTCTTCCTTTTTTTTTTTTTTTTTGGTAAAAGCCAAATACATGCCTGTCACTCCCAGCAAGTTGCGGCGAATGTTGAAATCAAAGCACCCATACGTTGAGCATAATCTTGGTTCTGTTGTTAGCATCATTAAGCATTCTATTCAAAATGCTGCTGCATTTGAGCCTGCTGCTGAACATTTAAAGGAGGGGCGTAAGGAAACTGTAAGACTCATATTTACGAGTTAGGGTTGATACCGCTTTATGGATGTTATATATTTTCTTGTTCAATTTGCATGGATTACTAAATTGTAGTATGAGACTGTTAAAATTGACTGATAATTCTTATATATTTTTTAAGGTAAATAGTTCAAGTAGATGAAAGTTGAATATTTATTTCGATCTTATGCAGATAAGTAAGAGATGGGTAAAATAGACACAAATCCTACAATTTTCTATTTTTATTTATTATTTTCCAAGTTAATAGTTCAAAACCTTGTCCCCATTCTATGCAGACCAAAAAAAGGACCAATAGAGAATTTATATATTTTCTTAGTTCCTCAGTGTCCAGCCTGAAAATTGAATTGGTTTGATTATTGGCTTCATTATCTAGAAGTTCTATTCTTAGCACTGAACCAAAACAGGCTTGGTCATCTTATATGTGCCGTTTTCTGTTTTTATCCTTTTCTTTTTTGTTACACTTTATAGGTCATCTCAATATGCAATGAATAGCATAAAAAAACCTGCTGATGTGCTTCTTGCCTCTCTAAGAAAGTTGTAGGAGCTAAAGGATGAACGCAGAGTATATAGATATTTGAATGGAAGGAAGAGAATTGAATTTCATACTCTTCACCTTTTGAATAATTTCTGGCACTTGAATTAAGAATGGTTACAAACTTTGCATCTTTGAAGGCATATTTGCTGTTGTTTGGGCCTACTATTGTGTTTAAATTTCAGAGTCAATGATATGGGTATTTTCTACTTTCCTCACCCTGTTAGGTGGGGAAAATACCACCAGTCATGTAGCATGTTTTTGTTTTCTATTTAACAACTGTGAGCTCACAAATCATGTAAACTAGGTCGGTCTGAAAGGCTTACAATCTTTAAATATTGAACTTCTCATCAACTAACAGTTAATGATCCTTCAATTTTTTGTCATCTCCAACTGGTTGACAACTAAACTGTCCTTGCACGTGACTTGGTTCCTGAGTTTGGAGTAGGGTCATATCTTGTGTACTTCAGATTCTTTGTATTTATTTTATTAATTATCTTTAGTTCAAGATGGTTCATATTTATTATAATTAACATTTTTTATGACATAGTTTTTATAATATGCAGGCATCTGAAGAGAACTTAGTGGTTTATGATGGACCTGATGGCTTGCCTCCTTCTGAAGCTTCTGAAAGATTGAAAAATGCAGAAGGAATGGATAGAACTAGTGGCAGCAATACAGCACACAACAGTATGTTTGGTCACCCACTGACTTCTGTGCATCTTAAGGAGTCGTCTATGGAGCTCCAAAACAGTACTGAAGTTGGCAGAAGTGAACAGGTAGGCTTTGCCGAGCATTCCGTTGAAAATGGGAATGTCAGGACTGAAACAGAGAGCTGTAGTGGTGGGCTTCTGAGAGACAGTATCAACATTTCTGTGCAGCATAGGGATACAAATGCCAATATTAGCGTGTCACAATCAGTGAGTTAATAGTCCTTTGAAATTTTATTGTCTTGGTTTCCCTTGGGGAAATGAAATAAAGCTAATATCTGTATCTCTGAAGGTTACTGGAGCAACTGTTCAGGTCCTAAAGAGGCCAAGTCGTGCTTTTGGGTCGCTTTTGGGCAATTCATCATTGAAGAGGAAGTTTGATCCTAATAAAAAAGTGAGTTTTATGCAATCATTGATTTATTTATTTTTATTTTTTATTTTTTTCTACTGAGTTCTTGGCCATACCAACTGGCAGTTTGATCTTATCATTATGGATCTTGAAAGTTGTCAAAATTTTGGTCACTCACTGGCTGTTGGATCAGCTCTATGAAAACTCACCGGATTTTTGCAGCCAATTTGCTAGAATTACTCGGTGCAACAAGATTTTTTCACTAAAAAAAACAATTTATTTGTCTTTTGACTCTTAGGAAAAGGAAGAGATCAAGTTGGAGCAGATCAAGTCTTCTGTGAACCTTCCCTTCCATTCATTTTCTGGAAGGGATGATCAATTGCAACCGGTTGTAAAAGAGGCCACAAGAACACTAGAAATTTCTGATTGTGAACCCATGGCTGTGCCATCCGCTAGCTCCAATGCAGAAGACATTATAATATTGGAAGGTGATGCAAATGGTAATGACCCAGAAAAGATTGAATCACAAACGACTAATGAACAGCTAGAACACAGGGAAGACAACTCTCTAGGGTCGTCTCTTGAAATTGATGATAATGAAGAGACTATGTCCCTTTCTGATCTATCCTCCAGCTTTCAGAAGTGCTTCCAGTCAATGAATCAAACTGGAAAAGCCAGACAAGTTGAGAAGCCCCAACAATCAGATGGCTTTTTGCAATTGAAGCCATTTGATTACGAAGCGGCAAGGAATGAGATTAATTTCGGGGAAGATAGAAGTAAAAGTGAGGTGCATGCAGCAAGAGATAGGAAGAAGAAGAGTTCAGTTACAGGTAGGGTTCAGAAAGCTGAAGGGTCTGGAGATTTTCCGCAGGGTAGAAGGCGTCAGGCATTTCCGGCATCTGGGAACAGAAGTGCGACTTTTCGGTGAATGTTGTGGGTACGGGGAATGTTGTACTTTGAAATCCTAGTTGTTGAGATAAATAAATATAAATTTGAATTTTAAATTTTTAAAATTTTTTCTTGCATATAATCCACCGAGCTCCAATGCGGCTGTCATTTTAAAGAAGTTTTGACCATTCAGCTGCCAATGGATCTGTGTTCGTGTTCTTGGAAAAAAAGGAAAAGGATTAAAGTCAATAGTCAATAGCAGAATACTGGTGAAAGAAATATATACTGCATAATACCTGTAAAAACGAAATTGGTAAATTCACACGTCAATATTTTTGTCCATCTATCTCCCCAAATAAGATGTCAATAATCAATTTGACCGTTAGAGCATCTCTAATGGAGATTCCAAAATTAGGCTTTTTGATTTTGTCACATCAGTATTTTTCAATATTATGTTAAAATTTTTCATAGCTCATAGCCGACGGAGAGTTTTCAAATTTTAGTCCATTTGTGCATTTTTGCTTTCTAAAAATTTTAATTCGCTTTTTAAAAATATTAATATTTTAATATTTTTTAATTTTTTAATAAATTATTTTTTCTAACGGTTATATTTTTTTATCTTATATAAACAATTATTTGTTCATCTTATCATCATCACATTTATAT
>JAOTQH010000011.1:4850643-4860844 GCA_025631255.1 Cornus kousa | reverse complement strand
CCCTCTTTCCTCTCTCACCCTAACCCTAAATCTTCCAATTTCTCAGTAACCATAGAACCACAATATCTATGGTGAAGATGAGGAGGGTCTCGACCAAACTTAATTCCAGGCTCCTCTGTTATATATATATGGACTCAACTCTTGCATATACGTTCCAATGCATTCTGCTATATGTATATATACTTGCATTTATTTATACATGTATTGATCGAGTACATATTTGTATACACATGTTTGTAATATGTGTGTGTGTGTGTGTGCAAAATGAAGAAGAATTTGAGAAAATATATATAAAATTGAAGTTTGTGTAAATTTTGAGGATGAAGGTGAGGAAGTATTGGTGGCTGTGGGTGGCAAGGGCTACGGATGGGTTGAGTCTTGCCTTGGCATGGTGTAACTCTTGGTTTAGCCATGGGAAGAGATGGTTCGAGTGGCAACGGTGAGGGATGGAGGTGGCTGTTCGAGGAGATGGAGATGAGAGGAAATCGAGAATATATTCAATTTTTAAATTAATTAAATAAATTATATATCTAATTTCAAAATATATAAATATCCAATTATATATTAATGAAATAAAATTTTTGTCATAAGAATATATAATTGCAAATTTTGAGGGTATTAAAATTTGTAAATCAAATTTGTATTTATATGTTTATTAAGCAAATTTTGAGGGTATTAAAGTTAGTAAATAAAAGTTGCATTTATATGTTTATTAAATATATATTTTGATATAGTATGTAATAAATGTATAAAATTAATAATAGATTTTTTGTTATCGAAAAAAAATAATAATATATTTTTTATTACAAATTATGCAAGGGCATTTTTGACAAATAATTTTGGTTCAAATGGTAATATCATTTACATATAGGGTATTTTTGTCTTTTTGGTTCTACAAGGGTAATTTCGGCATTTGATTTTTATTGCTTTGATATACTTAATGGTCTACTAATGACAGAGAGTCTCACGATTATTTGATCAAACCATAGGGGAGGTTGACCATATTGTTTTCAAAAGTTTAATCCAGAGATGATTTAGGCAAACCTCAGGGGTATCAAAGTAATTCACCCTAACTGCTATTTAATATGTCATTTAACTTCAGATATAACTCATCAAAAGTTCAAGAATCATCCATTTTAAGGTTCTCAAATTTAGTTGCCAACATTTGAAGTTTAGAAATCTTAATTGGTGTAGTTAGTCAGTCATGCACCTTTTTTTTTTTAAAGATTTCCCAAGCTTCCTTAGCTGCAATACATTTTTAGATCCTAGGAAATTCACCAGGTGGCACAACAGTGAGAAGGGCCTTTAAGGCATTTGAATTGTAATTAGCTAATGCAATTTCATTTTTGGTCCAATCCGTACTAAGTTTTAGTATTCCTTCTCTAATTGGGTGTACCCATCCATACTCTATAGATGTCCAAACCTCCTTGTCGATTGATTTTTAAAAAGCTCGCATCTTAGCTTTCCAATAGTTATAATTAGACCTATCAAACCAAACTGGACTAAATATGGGACCACTTTCCTTAAGAGAATCCATGATCTACTCTTTAAGCTTGAGTAACCTGCTCTGATACCAATTGATACGTGACTAGACTAAACCCTAGGCTCTGATTAGAGTAGAATAAGGCCATGATCTAAACTTAGAGGGATTGAATAGGTTTAAAATCAATTAAATATGGACCACTTTCCTTAAGAGGATCCATGATCTACTCTTTAAGCTTGAGTAACCTGCTCTGATACCAATTGATGCGTGTACTAGACTAAACCCTAGGCTCTGATTAGAGTATAATAAGGCCATGATCTAACATTAGAGGGATTGAAGAGGTTTAAAATCAATTACTAACTAATTTCAACAGATGTTTAAATTAGAAACAACATAACAACGATTTCAAAATTAATCTAATCAAAAGTAATCAAACTCGTCAATCCATTCTATGAATCATGCATGCCAATACTAAAACAGTAAATAAAAATAAGCGATCGCACAGAAAACACCAGTTTTACATGGAAAAACTGAACAGGAAAAACCACAGGACCCAACCAAACAGATAGAAACCCACTATGTGGGACAAATATTTATCGCCGAGTTACAATATTCTAACCCTAGAATCACCTAGCCCCTTCTGATTCAGACTTACGCAAGACCAACCCAGTGTCCTCCAGCAGTTGATTTATCAACTAATCCACTCCCCACACTATCTGCTTCTCCATGGATCTTCTGACTTCTCGCTAGTAACGTCCACTTGTGTGTGTATACTCTTTGTTGCTAATAACACACACACACACACAAACAAACAAAACAAAACCAAACCAAACCTCTAGAAATCACCGTACTACTAGAATGCACAAAATATCATGGGATGAGTATGAAAAATCTAGTTTAGTGTGCTTGTGTCTCTTAATTTTCTGACCATTGCAAGAGATTAGAATCAGTAATAGGGTTTCTGAGTAGTTTAATTTTAAAAGGAAACTCAGAACCAAACTGTTCGATCAGTTGAGCCAGGTATTGATCGGTTAACACAAATACAGTAACCCTTGATGGATATCTCCATCGATAGACATCTACTGTCTCATTTTGAGTTGGAATCTGATTAAGATTTTGTTTCCAAAAAGACTTTTAATTCATATCAAAGGACTCTGACAATTTAATCATGTAATCCTAATTACCATATGCAAATCCTAATTGGTGAGTGTCCTAATTGAGGTTGTAAATTACCTTTTTTTTTTTTTTTTTTTTTAGTCGAGAAAACTCACACACATGCCTCCACTGAGGTTCGAACTCCTAACCTCCCTTTGGAAAGTAGGGGTCTGGTACCGCTAGGCCACAGGCCTGTTGGTTGTAAATTACCTTTTCATCCTTGTAACTACGAAATTCCTGATCTGGGCTTGGATACAAGGTACCATAACTAATTTAACTACCTTGACACTCTAAAATAAACAAAAATAGATACTCTTAATTTTGATTCACAAATTTTCCGAACTGTCCTATATTCCAACATGGACATCCATTCAATTCTTTTGGCACCATTCACTTTTACATACAAGTTTAGTTTAAAATTAATAATTAAAAAGTGGGACATTACCATATCTCTTTCCCTATTATCATTTTTAGGTTCTTGAAATGTCAGGATTCAAGGTTTTAAACATTATTTTTGAGACAATTGTTGTATTTTCAAATGGCGATGAATATGCCTATTGAAATGCTAAAAACAAATAAGGACCATTCAAATTTAAGAGCATGTCCAAACATGACCTTATTGTAAGATGCTATGAATGGTACTACACCTCATTTCATACAAAACTAAATATATCATTTAAATAAAATCTCTCCCCTTTATAGACTAAAAATATATACAAGCCATTCAAGCTCAACAATTTTTTTTATTATTATTATTTTATATCCAAGCGATTTTATCTGTCTCTGCTAAAAACACAAGCTTTATATATATAAATTGATGCAATGATTCTTTACACAGATATCAATAAGTGAATGTTAGGCTAATAACGAGGCATTTTCTAGAATCTCTTACAAAGAGAGATGCAAGCATGTAACATTTTTTTGAAATCTAACGCAAAATTCCTAAATGGGATTTGAAAAAGAATCATACAACAAATTAATTTATAAAGAATTTTCAGGCGAAGAATATATTTTTTGGACCATCAATCTTTTAGAACTTTTTCATGCACGACAATGTTCATGAAGAAATAGATTAAAAAAAAAAAAAAAAAAAAAAAAAATACATTATGTTGCCCATACTTAACAAGAGAATCAAATTAAGTAATTAAACTTGAAGGATCAAAGAAGTGGGAAGAAAAAAGGGGAACGTAATTAATTGGAGAAAAAAATTACTAGACCTTATCAGCTGCTGCTTGTAATGTAACATGGTCCCCCCATTCACCAGATCTGCATTATGAAAGAGTTAGACCTGATTTAGAAATCTTCTTTAGCAGCAAATTAATGAATGCTATTGGGTGAAAGTAACGACTCTCAAGTATCCTACTTGGCCATTTTCTTGTAGTAGTGTTTGTACTTCATCGGGACATGGCCTTCATACAAAGAATGGTAGTCTTTAAGCTGGAAACAAAAAAGTTAAACAAGAGAAATCAATAAAGTAGCTGTCACAGTACGTACGAAACATGGGAGTTTCTAAATAATTACCCAAAAGAGAAAAATGAGAAACGGGGTGTGCCTCTCCTTTTACTGCTTGATTTAAAGAGGGCAGCATACATGTGAAAACATTGGTGGATGACGACAGTTTTGGATCATAACATCGTCATTAAGCAAACCAATTGCATACCAGCACAATACCGTCATCAAATCATCAGGCCTTTCAATCATATATATCTCACTTAATAAATCAATTTAAATATCAATCTCATTCATTGGAAAGAAGAATACTTTTTGAAATGTATCATAAAAGGTGTGTGTATTATTATTATTATTTTTGATAAGTTATATACATATTGTTAGTTACAGTGGTTGTGACTATGGTTATGTAAATTTCTTTTTTCGGCAGGTTGATTATGTGAATTTCAAATAGATATTTATAGTCATTGAAATAATAATAATTTGTGAAACTATTCGATGCAGAATAAAAAAAAGATCAATGCTAAGATCAGGAAAAAGCTGAAGTTAATCACTGTACTAGTTAATGTTGTCCATCAATTACCGTGAGGAACTAGTATTACTTGTCACATTTGTTTCAATATTTAATACTCTATCTGTTAACTATACAAAAGATATCATGTTAAATATGATAATATGTACGCACGATATGGCGAGACCTCAAGACTCAGGAGGATAGCAGTAAAATAGCGCTCTACATGGAAACTCACTACAAGCCAGACAAGGAGTTTACCCGTCCACATGCTTAGGAACAACACTTGAAAACCTAAACTAATAGCTGGTATATATACATATATATTTATTGTTTATCCATTTATTTAATTATATATTTCACTATTATTGTTTTTGGTAACTTTTTTATATTAATTTATAAGTGTGGGAGCTATTGATTGATTCCCTCTTAGTGGAAGGCACCACCCCAAGTGACCGATGTAATCAGGCCATCAGTAGAAGGACTGGATACGTCTCTGGCCTTGAGCATGGCAACATGCCCAACTCTCCTCCAGAGACCAATCAATCTATTTACAGGTGGAGGCTGCTACATGAGGAGGGCTAAGGAGATAGAGAGAGAGCCTAAGAAGTTGGCTTAGCAGCTCCGGATTAAGCAGATGGAGATTGATGCTCAACATACTCTCAGGAGTCTAAGCACACCGAACTAGCAGAGTCTAGGAAGCACTCTTCCTCTTGTGAGAATTTACAATTACTTTCTTGTTATAATTTCAAGTCTAGGTGTTCTGAGACAAAATTTATCCAACATAATCCCAATGCCCTAAATTGGTATGAGTACTCGCTTGGTTCTGGGACAAAATTTATCCAACATAATCCAAATGCCCTGAACTGGTATGAGGACTCACTTGTACTTAAATGAAGCTGCGGAGTGACCAGATCCAAATAGAACTCCCATTTTGCTAACTTTAAAAATTAGCAGAGTCTAGGAAGCACTCTTCCTCTTGTGAGAATTTACAATTACTTTCATGTTATAATTTAAAGTCTGTGTTCTGAGACAAAATATATCCAACATAATCCAAATGCCCTGAACTGGTAGGAGTACTCGCTTGTACTTAAATGAAGCTGTGGAGTGACCAGATCCAAACAGAACTCCCATTTTGCAAACTTAAAAAATTAGGTTCATATAGAACTCAACTTGCCCTTTCCAGTAAAAAATCATCCACTATTGGTTGGAATGTCCCAAAACCATCATGAGAACCTTGCTTGTATCTAAACAAAGCTATAACAAGAGAACAGATTGAAAATTGACTCTTGATTTTCAATTTTTAAGCCTAGGAACTTAGTAGCTTAGATCACATAGAACTCGACTTGGACTTCTTGGAGCAAGATAAAATATATGGTTCAAATGTTCTGAACTAGCAAAAGAACAAAGTTGTTAAAAAATACCAAATCGAGAAATGGCTTCCGGTTTGTGAAATGGACAAAAGTCTAGGAACTCAGAAACTTAAGTTCATATAAGAAATCAAGTTAGGTTTCTTGTAGCAAGAGAAAAAGAAAAAGAAAACAGAATTCAATTTATGAAATGTGCAAAGGTCTAGAAATTGAAAATGTGCTCACATAGAACTGTATTTGGGCTAGCCTAAATGAATGAAACAGGCATGATCTTCTAAGCTTTTGCTGAAACAAAGTTACAAGAATATACTGGAATATTAAATGATTCAGGGATCGTGAAATATGTAAAAGTTTATGAAAGTTTATGAACTAATTAAACATAGACGCATGCAGAACTCAATTTAGGCTTCTCTCAAGGAAAGTCATCTGAATACTGTTTCAAGCTTCATCACCTCGGTCTCAGGTTACTAAATCTAAGGTAGAGGAAGAATTTGGAATTAAGATCGGATGATCTTCAAGTTGCAGCCACTTGCTCTTTGGCTTGGGACTTTTTTCGGAGTAAGGGTAGGTCGTGGGTAGCTTGGTTCATTAACAAGTACATACCTCAAACTACATACTGGTTAGCTGTACCTTCTGTAACTCAGTCCATTATTAAAGAAATCTTCTGAGTGTTAGACAGTATATGTTACAGAATGTAGTTTATCAGATTGGTAATGTTAGCAGATTTAAAGTATCCCTTGATGCATGGTATGGTGGAACTCCCTTAACGAATAACTTCTCTTTTAGGGCTCTTAGAAGTCTCTCTTTTGCTTGGAATTCTACTCTATAAGTTATTTGATATCTAATGGAGGATGGAGTTTTGAAATTTTATGTTCTGCAGATTCTTCTTTTAAACTTTTTGCTCCATAGTCCTATTTCATTTGCTCATGATAAAATTCTATGGAATAGAAGACAGTTCTCTTTCAAAAAGGTTTGCAATACCTGCAGATCTCATTATACACATGTTCCTTAGGCTCCACTTTGTTGGAATAAAGGAAGACCTAGAGTTTGTGTGGCCTGCTGCATTACCATGCTTGATAAGCATCCTTCTTTTGTTAATCTTCAGAAAAAAAAAAAAAAAAAAAAATGGAATTTGGCTCCTATCCGCACTAATTGCTTCAAAGCCACCGATGACAGAGATCAACTTTTTGTTGGAAGTGATTTTGCTGTTGAGATTTGGAATTTGTTTAGTTCTATGCTGCATTGGCCTTGGCCTTTCATCATGACAGTAGCAGATTTCTTCAGTTGGTGGACTGGTTTCTAGCTCACTTCAGAAACTCTATGCTAATAAAGATGCTGTTTGCTGCCATTCTTTGGGGGGAGAGAAATTCCAGGCTGCATTCTGGAAATTCTTCTTCCAGTCAAGCACTTACTTCCTTCATTTGGTTCTCAGTCCTTGATGTTGCTGGTCGTGGGGCTCAAGATGTTATTACTTAGATTGCCTTTTTGGTTTTTTCATGTGTATCGGAAATAGATGTATTCATCCATTATTTTCCTTTGTCTCTCTAGAGGGTATGCCTCTTTTTTCTGTACCATAATGCTCGATCCTTTTCTAATAAAATACCAATTATGGAAAGAAAAAAAAATAAGTCCACAATTGGCACAGGCACCTTAGTTGCACTTGAACAGAGAAATTGCAAGAGATCAAATCATAGAATGACTCTTGACTTGTGAAATGTGCTAAGCCTACGAACTTGATAACTTAGGTTCAAATGAAACTCAACTTAGTCTTATCAGGATGAATTGTCAAATTTTTGTCAACTGTCCTAAAACTGGTATGAGCACATTGCTTGTGCTTGAACAAATTTGTCAACTGTCCTAGCTAGTAACATTTGCAATTAACATCCTTCCTCTTGGACTTGAAAAGCTTCTTTTATCACCAAAATAGCCCTAAATTTTGGTGAGGATGAAATTTTGATGACACTCAGAATACTGCACATAAAAACAAGATTGGCATTGAAGGGGTTTAAATCCAATTCTGTCCCCAATTCCCTTAACCATTATGAACCATTAACAAGTTTTTTGGCCACATAAAAGCTACCCTTATAACAAACCTGTTTCACAACCTCTTTCCGAACATGCTTGTGATACTCTGGTGACTTATACATCTGGTCTGAAAGTGCACGAAACTGCAAAAGGGGGGAAAAATATCAATGAATTTCGAAGGATCATATTTCTGTGTTACTTCGAAACTGCACAAACCTGACAATTGCCATCCCCAGAGACCTTCACTTCATATAAACCATAAGCATTTAGCCTGGAAGAAAGTGATAAGAAAAAAATTATTCACTAGTCCACTCAATATGAAGAGCTTTAAATAATAATAACAAGAATGGCTCTCTCTGTGAAGTATGAACAAAATGTCGCATGGTCACAACAAAACTCCAAATTGCATATAGCATGGGCCACAGCTTCCCAAGAATTGTAAGGAATAATCATTTGGGGCTTTAATTTCATGTGCACTAGAAATGTAAAAATTAGTAGGACCATGACTACAATTCTATATATAATTTATGTATGTAATGAATATATATGTTTGCATGAACATATATAGTATGTAAATCCTTATATGTATGAGTTGTGTTTTGTGTGTGTGTGGTGTGGGTGTGTGTGTGTGTGTGTGTGTGTGTGTGTGTGTGTGTGTGTGTGTGTGTGTGATAGATGGATGTAAATAGATGGATCGGACCTCGCAAAATTAGTGGAGACAACAGTTTAAATAAAGAGTGGTGGTTCTCACAAATCAAGGATAACAGTTTGCAGGTTAGAGTGTTTCTTTTTAACGCGTTTAAGAGTTAGTACATTTACTTTATGGGCTAATTTTTGTAACATTAACATTGCATTATTGTGAATTATAGGTGGGTTTCCTTCAACAGTTGCCAACTTTTCCTAAATTGTAGTTGGTTCACAGGGATAGGTGTGTTCTTGAGGACTACAAGGATATGGCACCAGTTGCAATAGTTGTTGAAACAACAGTTTATTCTATTCTTAATTATCAAAAAAAAAAAACAGTTTATTCTATTCTTATTTATATGGCTATTTCCTAAATGCAGGCATCAATAGCAGATGAAGCTCAAAACTTATAGCCAAGATTTTGACCCTAAGCACCAATTATGCTGCTACTCTAAAAAAATTGCTCCTTGGGTGCACAACAAGTCACTAAAAACTATCGAGGGTGAGCCTTGGCACAACGGTAAAGTTGCTCCATTGTCACTTGGAGTCTTGGAGGTCATGGGTTGAAATAGAGTCTCCACATGTGGAGGTAAGACTGCATATATTTGATCCTCCCCAGACTCCACAATGGCGGGAGCCTTATGCATTAGATTTGCCCTTTACTTCTTGATAAGCGCTGAAAAGTGCGCATTTAAACCCTTAATCTTGAGTATATTAGGACTTTATTCTATCTTATTTTCCCGCTTTAGTCTAATTTTATGTTTTTCTCCTTTTTAGGTACTTAGCCCCAGAATAAGCCAAATCAGCTGAATTAGAGCATTGGAGGAAGCAATCCAAAGTCTAGTGGAAAGAAGGAGCAAAGTGGAAGCAAAATGGTGAAAATCAACCCTATTCGATCGATCGAAATATGCTATGATCGATCACTTTGTGATCGTTCCAACCCTGCCTTGATGGATCGAGCTCTTGTCCTTATCCTCAGGAAAATTTCCTTTTCGATCGATCCAATACTTTCTTTGATTGATCAAACCCCTTGATCTTATCCTCATAACCACTTTTGTCCTTTTCCCCATAAATATCTCAGCCTTTGTCCTTATCCAAATAAGTGAGCCACCACGCCTCGATCGATCAAAGCAATAGTGTGATCTATCGAACTGCCTCAAAAATCGTGCAAAACATATTTCAAGCCTAATTGAAGGTGTGCTCATGGTGCAATCATTTGGAGGTCCTAATACACGAGGTCTGACCATTGGGTGTGACATTTGAGCTACCTATATAAGGAATTTGGCTATTTTTAGTAAGAAGGTTGGTTGGTTAGAAAACATTGGCTAGAGATTAGAGAGAGAATATACACATTTTGGGGAGGATTCTTCCAACTGCTAAAGTTTCTCCCAAGAACACCAAGAGAAGGAAGATGAATCTAAACCATGAAGAGAGCCTTGAGGGTTGAATGACAACAACCATGAGTGGCTAGATCATTCTCTTGGGGCTAGAGATAGCCCTAGGCTTGCCTCCTAAACTTTAATA